>CAUYQV010055555.1:0-26349 GCA_963574575.1 Galagoides demidoff
CCTGGGTAGAGTGCCATGGCATCACAGCTCATAGCAACCTCCAACTCCTAGGCTCAAGCGAGTCTCCTGCCTCAGCCTCCCAAGTAGCTGGGACCACAGGCGCCCGCCACAATGCCCAGCCATTTTTTGGTTGCAGCCATCGTTGTTTGGCGGGCCCCGGCTGGGGATTCAAACCCGCCACCTTAGGTGTACGTGGCTGAAGCCTTAGCCGATTGAGCCACAGGTGCTGAGCTGATGAATGCTCTTGATAGAAATATGTATAATCCTGGAATTTTTCTGACTCTAAGATGCGGTTGATCCCATCTTTCAGGATTAGAAATACAGTATCCTCACAATCTGGCCTCAAAGTGGTAGCTGCCCAATTTATGCATCATATGTTGGCTTTGCACACACCCTATAAAGGGCCACTTTCTTACCGAAAGTCACAGTCATTATTTGCACATTCAATGCCAGGTACTGTGTTAGATCGTGAGATCTCAAGGACAAACCAAAGTCTTTACCCCTAGAACCTGATAGTTCTGTTCATAATTATGTACTGGTTACCTATTGCTATGTAACAAATTGCCCCCAAATTTAGCTGCTCAAATCAGCAAGCACTTATCTCACAGTCTCTGGGAGTCAAGAATCCAAGGGGCGGCTTAGCCAGGGGATTCAGCTAAGCGCCTTTCACAAATTTGTACTCAAACTATCTGCCGATGCTATGGGATCAACTGAGGCTAGAGAATTCTTTTCCAAGCTGACTTCCCTCACTTAAGAAGACCTCAATTCCCTGCTGGCTATTGGAGGGAGGTTCCTATTCCTTACTACCTGGGCATCTCCACAGACTGCCTGACACACAACAAGCCGGGGCAGCTGGCTCCCCCCAGAGAGAGTCATCCAAGGGAGAGAAATGAGCAAAAGAGCACCCAAGACTGAGGTGCAGAATTTTATAACCTGATCTCAGAAATGATATATCATCATTTCTTCCATATGCCACTGGTCACACAGACAGACCCCGGTACCAGGAGGTTAGGAGGAAGGGATATACACAAGTGGAGGGGATCGCCCAGTAGTTCTGCAGGGCAAGACTTGGAAACTGCGTGCATTATCTTGGCCCACATTCCACTGGTCAGAAATCACCTACTTGCAGGGGAGGCCCAGAAATGTTGTCTATCCAGGCTCCCCACACTAAAAGGGAATGGGTTTTGGTGAATGCACACCACTCACTCTGCCACACCCTCCATTTGAAAAGAGACTGTATATTTAAACAATTCGATTTCTTTGTAAAGCAGTCTATTCTGTTTTAATACAACAACAGAATATGATGGCTTGGCCTTCTGTGACAAAACAACTGATTGATTGCATATTTTCACCTCTCCTGTGCTTTGTAAATGCCGCCCCTGTTAGGGGCCAGTAAGCAGGTGCTGGAGAGTGGTTCCTGAACCATTAAGTTTGCTGCTTTTTCAGGAATACTATTAAGATGCTGGCAGAAACAAGTCTTGCCTTGTTTCCCAAGTGGGGAAAGAAGAACGTCTTTGTTCCCAAGCAAATGAAAATACAAATCACAAGACTAAAATTATGAATGCAAAACAATATATCAAAATGTGGCTGGTGTGTAGCATTTTCATGCATTTTAATATGCATCTGTCATTCCCTTCGCTAAATCCGGTAGGCTCTGAAAATATTAAACAATGGAGTACAATTAATGATTAGAGGAATTGTTTGGGAATAGATTTTAACTTATTTATGTTTCTCCTGGCAAACCTCTTGCTTTTTAATGGTCCCGAGATGTCAGACCAGATCATTTTATCAGTCAGATCTCAGATCACTGTGACCTGCAAACAATTCACAAAAATGTTTTTCATTAACTGACGTGATATAATGCTCAAACGATTGTAACATGACTAAAACCTTCCCTAGGATAGAAATATCAAATCCAAATTTGGAAGCTGGAAAAGAGGCTTTGGAGGAGATATTCTCATCTCTCCTACTCATTCTGAAGTCTGGCCATATTTATTTCCAAAAAAACGCATAAAAATTTAGGACTTTTTTTTTTGTCCAAAAAGCCCGATGTGCTGAGAGCCTTCTGCTCCAGTTCTCTTTGTAGCTGAAGTTTTCAGAATTGCTTTTGCCCTCTTCTGGGTTTGTTTGTGTTGCTTTCTATTCGAGCAAATCCCCAAAAAGGGAAATCATTTTCAGGGCAGTAGCAAAACATGAACCAATTTTTTCAATCACACTTAGAATCCTTGTTCTCTGTCCATTGAGGCTTCTCCATCAGGGAAGGAGAATTTATTTCATGAGAACCCAGCTCTAAATCATAAACTTGAACTACATCAAGCTCTTTGTTGTTAATTGGCACTTACCTCACCTGAAGGCTTTTGCCAAGAAGAGCAGAGGGGTTTAATGGGAAAAGGAGAAAGGAAAGAGCCCGGAGTCCTGGAAAACAGTCCCAGCCACATGTGCTTTTGGCTGGGGGGCTCTGCGCTCCCCGGTATGCTAATAACAAAGTGGCCTGTGTGCTCTCTGGGCCCTGGGCTGTTTGTTTGGGGGGGATGCTCAGACTGGGGCCTGAGTGATAACTGCTTCGCGTAATTACGAAGACAGCTTGAAAACTATGCTCCTCTTTGTTTCAGCCTCCAGATGACGGCTGTCTGACCGCTGTTTGTGCCAGTTTTATTTCAAAGCGCTTTTCTTTCCATATTTCAAAGGTCAGTGTGTTTACTAGTGGCCAAAAAGAGCCTGTGTGTAAGAGAAAGAAATCCACGGGGCTGAGCAGCAGGAGACCCAGAAGAGCAGGGGCGGAGACCGGGATTTGAATCCTAGCTGAGCTTCCGAAAAAATCAGAGCGTGCAAAGGATACAACCTCTTCTTCTCTGTGTTCACCGCCAGGGAAGGAAGTCAATGGTATCAGTGCTTTTTATTTTATTATTTTATTTTTTGGCATTAAAAAACAAAATTTCTACAAGTCTGATTCAGGAAGAACAAATGTAGGTATTTCCAGTAAAGAAACATTATCAAACACTCAGCCAAGAAAATGTCCACGTCATCTCCTTGAAATGGACATTCTTCCACCCTCAAAGAAAGCAGGCTTGATATTTTGGCCACCCTCAGAAATCTTGAGATTGTTTTCTCAACAATGTTGGGCTGGGAAATGAAACCCCAAGGCCCTTTTTAGGACTCTTGGTTGGCTTTTTGACATCATTGCCCAGCTGATCGGACTGAGTTACCTGCCCATAAGTAAAACATTTATGCTTCTATTATGAATATTTCATGCTTCTGTTACGAGGCCTGGAATACAACATCAGAGTTCAATGGCATTAAGCTCAATACTCATTTCAAATGCTCTTTGTGATCCCTTTTCTTCTAATCTCTGTACTTGCTATCCACTTTCCTTCAATTTCCAGGGAAAAGAATGTAGAATAAGCTGTAAACTGGTAGACAACACGCACTCCGAAACCAGATTTATTTGTCCAGGTTCAATCCGAGTACTACCACGTATTAGCTGTGTGACCTTGGAGAATTTACTTAACCTCTCTGTGCCTAATGGTTTTTATTTTTTGAGCACTCACGCACGTACTCCCTTCATGGTGTTCTGAGGACTAAGTGGATTAGCACGTGTGAGATGTGAAGAACCGTCCCTGATACTTTGTAAACATTCAAATGTTAAGCTAATTAGGGAAAAAGCACTCCTCCTTGCTGAAATGTATTCTGCATTGGGAAAAATCTCTTTTGTGTTACCCTATCTATTCTTCAATCAATCCACCTACACCTGTAGAAATAAAAAAGTGGATTTGCAAATGCCAAGGGAATAGCACCTGGGTGGTAAAGGGAGGGAGAAAGTGAAACAGAAAAAGAGAACAAATGAAATGTCTGAAACTCGGTCTTCCAGTTACGGTGGATTTCCTGCCTCCTACGAAATAAAGGTATTTTCTGTCCTGGGTGTGTACAAGACAGACTGAATTCTCACTGCATAACCCGAGGAATGACGGGGAAGAGAGATACACAGAGAAAAAGGAACCACAGTGGACTGAAGTCCTAAACCCTGCACTTTCATCACATTTAATCCATCAGTTGAATATCATCACCTCCACTTTGCAATAAAAGAATGCAAAGGTTCAGGGAGGTTAAGTGACTTTTCAGTCTATTTAGATAGTCAGTGGCCTGGCTGGGCTTAAGGCCACTTGTGTTTGATGCCCAGTCCTCCTTCCTACCTGCCCTTCTTGGGAGGAACCGGGCTAGGATGGAGTTCCCAGGAGCTCCTGGGGGCTCAGCCTGGATTCCAGCGGATCTGTTAGTACACAGGAGGCCTGAGCAAGAGGCTCTTGTTTTGGTTATAAGTCATTTCTCTCCTTGTTCACATGAAGTAGCCTCATGGGCGTCTTTGTTTTGAATCATGCAATTTCTGGCATCAAGGACGGGGAAACCTTCAGAAAGGTAATTTCCATTCACTGCTAAAGTCAGAGCAGGTAATCCATTGCCACTTTAAAGATGCCTTCTGGCTCTAGCTTCATTCTGTATGTTTTCTAAAGCAACTTAGAAAGAAAGTAGTGCCTCAGTCTTTTTTTTTTTTTTGCAATTTTGGCCGGGGCTGGGATTGAACCCACCACCTTCAGCATATGGGGCTGGCGCCCTACTCCTTTGAGCCACAGGTGCCACCCTGCCTTAGTTTCTTACTACTGCTATAAAAATTGGTTCAATGGTGATTAAATGAACCCAAATTGATCACATTGCGGTTTTGAGGATCACGAAGCCAAAATCAGCCTCACTATACTAAAATCTAGGTATAGGCAGGGCTGAATTCCTCCTGGAGGTTCTCAGGGAGGGTCTGTAATCTTCACTTTTGCAGCCTGTAGAGGCTGCCTGCCGGGAGGGGCTCCTGGCCTCTTTCCATCATCAAAGCCAGTCACATCTTCCTCACAAGACCCTGCTCTGACACTGTCTCTGGTGCTTTCCTCCTCCACACTCAAGAAACCTTTGGGATTACATTAGACTCACCCAGAGCATCCAGGACAATTTTATTTTAAGGTAGATGATTAGAAACCTTAATTCCATCTCCAACCTCAGTTCTCCCGTGTTATACAGCACAACATATCCATACACCCTGGATGTCGACCCTTTAAGGGGCCATTTTCCTGCCTACCACAGGTGCCTACTTAATGTTGTCAGTAGGATGCACCTTAGGATTTCAGTTCTAGAACATTCTAGCTGCATAACTTTGACAAGTTACTTCATTTTTTGTGCCTTGGTTTCCTCGAGTGGAAGAAGATTCAATGAATGGATACTTTTAGAATATCTCCAGCACTTAGGTCTTATTACTGTATCTTGGTGATTATTTTATGGATGATTCTGGCAACCAGGACACAGTTTACAAAATTTATGCCACTAGATTATGCCTGTATCTTAGGACATGGTTTTGCTACGTGCCAAAGGCTGTTGTCATCTGTGACTTCTCCACATCTCCTCTTTCCCCCAGCTGCCCATCAACCTGCAGGCCACGCCCTCTGGTAACTTCTGCCATCCATTCAGCCACTGGCTGACCCAGATTGGACAACAGTCTAGAAGCAAATAAATGTGCACAAAAGACATTATGTGAACAGACACAATGGCAGCAGATGGAGGCAATGTCTTCTGATTGGTTTGGGAGTTTCAGTCTGAAGAATGGTCGAGGTCAGTGTCAGACTGACTGAATGTCAATGCTCTGGTCAAAGCTTCATCACAGAAACACTAACACTGGCTCCTTTCTGTGGCCGGCAAGATGAGCTCTGGACGGCTGCCACATTGACTGAGGTTCAAATCCAGGCTCTACCTGTTGAAAGATTTGTGTCCTGGCATAGATCATTAAGATAGGCAGGCCCTTAAGGATAAGAGAACATAGAGTTCCCCTACAGCAGTGATTTTCAGCCAGTGTGCTGTGAAAATTTTAAAGATCATGAATTAAATTATTTTCAAAAGAGGTTCAAACCGCAGGAAGTGGGTTTTTACTCTTTTGGGGGATCAACATAATTTAAAGCGTGCTGCTGAAGTTTAAGTATAGTTGCAAGCATGCCGTGAGGTTACAAAGGTTGCAAAACACTGCCCTACAGAGTATTTTAATGTGAAGATGTCCCCTCTGCCAATGGGAGGATGGTTATCTCGGGTGAATTATAAATCAATTCCACCTCTAGTCTTACAAACCATTCTTTCCCTGGGACAAAGTTCCCAGGGTTTGTAATTCAGTAGATAAATTCAAAATGCTCCTTAGGAAGTTTTGAGGTTCACTTCAGCTATGACCTGGGTGGGCTCCAGGTTTGACAAAACACCAAAGTTTTGCCAAACTCTTAGTCAGCGAGGACTGAGACCCCAGGTTGCAGCTGCCCCCTCTGTGCCTTCCTCCCACCTTCCAATAAAGATGTCACTCGCAGATTCAGCCTGAGACCACTTTTTAAATCTCCAGTTGCATAACTTCTTCACAGAGATAAAGAGAACTCAGGCGTATGAATTCCTTCTTGGTCATGACCTCGGACCCCCACCTCTGTCTCCTTCACTGCCTTGGAGAAAACTCAGCTCATGCTGATAAGAATCTCATCAAGAATCCCAGTTCTTTTCCACACACCTCATGATTTCATTGAATTCATCCAGGTTCTCTAACCCTGTTTGTGTATATTCGGGCATACGGTGGGAGTCATCTGTGAGCGTTCACCAAGAAGTCTGATCCAAATTCCTTTTAAGAAGGTGCCAGGACCTCATTCTCAATTCCGTGACTGAAGCTGTGATTTTCCCACTTTAGAATTGAGATGTTACAGCTAAACAGGAATATGGATTTCATTTTCAATAAAACCACTGGCTGGTAAAACCCACATTAAAACAGAGCAATGGAGATCGAGCTGCCTTTTTCTATGAGAACTAACAAGGCCTCTTTCATTGTCTAAGTTAAAAGTTCCAGACACTGAAATCCTATTTGTAGAAGATGCTAGGCATTGTTGAAAATGCAGGCAATTGTCACGAGCTGGCATGTTTTCCTGTGGTTGCCAGGATGTTTTACTGGCAGGTACACATCATGCATCAACATTTTAATCGAAGAATAAAAAAACAAGGAAAAGACTTGACATGCTCCAGAGCATTTAGAAAAGATAAAGCTTCCTCCTCAGCTTTACCAATGACCCCACTGTCGGGAAAAAGCTAGCCATATAATGCATCCCTTTCTAAACCATTCTTTTCATACTTGTATTTCCCTTCTGTCAGGAGTTCTCTATCTTAAAGTAACAGTAACAGTAATAATCATAATAATAACAACAACAACAAAACGTTCTTTGGTATGGTAACCCCTCTAATTCCTCTCTAAAATAGAGGTTCTTGACTGGGCTCCTTACAAAACTTTGTATCTATATTTCTAATGGTATTTTCTGGGAATTAAGTCCATAGCTTTCATAAATAGACAAAGAGATGATAAGCCCCCGAAGAAGTGAAACAAGCTAAAAGCAAATAAACAAACAAAAAGAAACAAGGAAGAAGTGTCTGCATCCTCTCAGGCCACCTCTCTTTGGGCCATTTTGTTTCCTGACCTTTTCTCTCTTCTATCTAATCAGCAGGCCAGCTCAGGTGACCTTCAGAAGCTCCTGTACACAATTACTCTTTTTAGTTGTTAAAAACAGAAGTGGTATAGTCTATCCCTGCTGCCTCTCACTATTGGCTGAACATGAGGAGCTTTATAAAATATTCCAAAGCTTAGGTTGGGTGCGGTGGCTCACACCTGTAATCCTAGCACTCTGGGATGCCAAAACAGGTGGATCCTCGGAGCTCAGAAGTTCAAGATCAACCTGAGTCAGGGTAAGACCCTTTTCTACTAAAAATAGAAAAACTAGCCAGGCATTGCAGAGTACACCTGTGGTCTCAGCTACCTGGGAGGCTAAGGCAAAAGGAGCACATGTGCCCAAGAGTGTGAAGTTGCTGTGAGCTATGATGATGCCGTAGCACTTTGCCCAGGGCAACAGCGTAAGACTGTCTCAACAAAAAAATTCAAAGCTTACTCTGTAGACTTAGAAAGTTCCATATAACTGCTCTGGAATAAAGCTTAGACATTTGCATTTTTTTTTAATCTCCCTAGGCTGCCCCCAGTGCTGAGAGTCACTTACTAGTGTATCTTATTTGACTTTGTTTACCTAGAAAAGCCTCTAGCAGGCGACCTGGTATCTAGTCTTTATTCCATATCACTTCCCATTTCCCCAGATCAGTCTCCGCATCCCAACTTCCTCCAGACCTCCTCTGGTTGAGAAGCTCCATTGCCTTCCGTGGTAGTGGCATTGAAATTGCTCTGTGAGGCTTCAGGGGTTTCCCAGAATCCCATTGGAGCCTCTGACGGGGCAGGATAAAGAGAGAGTGCTCGCCAGCATCTCTCCCCTCGTTTGGCAAATACACACAGGCCCTTCAAAAATAAAATGGAACAACTTGCTTAAAGATACACAGTCACTGAGAAGAAGAGACTGATCTAGAACGCAAGTCCCCTTAGCATGACCCCTCTTTCTATTTCAGAACACCGCCCTTCCCAGAGCTACAATAATGACCATGAGAGTTAATGGGCCTCCACCGTTTCCCCCACTTGCTGGCTCTACTCTGCAATCTTGGCCTTCCTCGTTTGTAGCTGCTTCAGCAGGTGTATTTGTATCTTCAGAAAAAATCAGATGTGACTGAAAGATCTGGCTGGTCCAACTTCCCAGCAAGCAGCCCTGGGAACTGTGGGACTAGTAACCCCAGGGCCTCACTGACAGGCCTGTGAACCTCATAGCGCCGTGTTTGAACACAGTGTGCTCTACGCTAGCCCCCAGGTTCTGTCTATAATCCTTTATATTAAACAATTAACTTTAGGACAAGCTCTATCTGTGATTCAAGAAAAACTAAATGTTCTACCTGCCCCTGATATCCCTATCTACCTCCCTCACATGTTAGCTAAAGTTATCAGCTTTGGTTACTCTTCCTAGTAAGAAGGCAATATTCATCTTAGCTCAACAACATAACATGAACTTATCCATACTTGTTAATACTTTAAAACAAATTTGATTTTTTTTTTTTGTGGTCATCTGGTTCAGAGCAAAGTTATAAAGGAACAGAACCTGGTTGAGTAGAGTTTTGTCAAATTCCACATTTTCCCAGCATTCTTGTTGATTAGCCCCCATTATTTGCTGTCTTTGCCTCATTTTGTCTGAAGTGCAGAAACTTTGGAAAGAATACTAGCCTTTAATGAACCTCTAATACTAGCATCATATAACTAACTTTTATTTAACACTTACGATGTGCTAGGCATCATTCAAAGCATCAGCTTATTCCACGCCCCTTCTCAATGTGTGAAAATGGATGCCATTATTAACCCCATTCCACTGATGAGAAAATTCAGGCCCAGATGTCTGAAGAACTTCCCTAAACTCATCCAGTAAGTAAATGCTCGAATCAGGATTTCAGCCCAAGGAGTCCAGCTCCAAATCCTGTATTCTTAGCCTGTACGGTCTCATGTCTCTCAAGATCTCAGCATTTGGATATAAGTAGTAGGGTGAATTTGCAAATCCAGACAGCCTGATTCTGGATTATTCCTCTAGAATGTCTCCTGGGTTGGCATGGATTTTTCAAGTACGTCAGACTTTTCAAGTCATGAAGACTATAGTGGTCCAGAGACAGTTACTCAATTCAGGATCCTTCTAAAGTTTCAGCAGTCTGGTGTCTCCATAACAGCGCTCTATTGACTTACTATAAAACGAAAATCTAACAAAGGCAGTGGAGTGTAAACCTCACAAAGCACTGGGCAAAATCCCTGCCCAGTTGTTATCATCCCATACTGAAATGGAGAACGCAAACAAAATTACTTCTTGTCTCTGAAAAAAGGTCTACTGAAATAAAAATGACTTAATATTTTTCCCTTCTCTGTGTGACCCAAACCTGCCAGTGTCCAGGGAGCGTCAATGATAAAACAGAAATCTTAGATTTAGAAAGTCACTGTTCCACTTTCGGAGGCATTTCATAAGACCCTTGGAAGGGCTTTTTGGATATCTCATGAGTCATGAAATGAGCAAATGGCAGGTATCATATGAGTACAAAAAGGTGGTTATAATTTGGAGAACCAGCTCTCCCCGCCCCCAGTGATGTAAGCCATAGGGCCCATTCGGGGGCTAAGAGAAAAGATTGAATGCCTTTTAGGTTAGTGCTACAGGATCTCAGCTTCCTGATGGTTCTGTAGTTGCTGAGAGGATGAACATGGAACTCTGAAGGAAGAGAAACGGGAAGAGCGGAGGGAACAAGGGCTGTTCACACAATGTGCAGACCACGAGGGGCTCCTGCTGTGAGATTCCGTCCTCTTCTCTTCTACCAGTTAGATAGTCTCATATCCAATTTAAATTATTTCTCCAGCATTCAGTAAATAAGGATGAATCAAACAAACGAAAAGATGCTCTTGGATTGTCAGAAAATGTTCTTTTCTTTCATTCTCCAGTTTTCATGAAGGAAATCCAAGCCTCACCCATCCTCTTAATAGATTTGGCCTACCTTTGCTTGGGAATGTCTTTTCATTTCCATGGAAGCCTTAAAAAAAACAGAAGTACATTGCTGCAGAGGTGCCCAACCCTTTTGTCAAGAGAAGCTGCTTCTTATTTTCCTTAAAGCTTTAAGGTCAATGGGTGGGGGCAGGGAGTTTCTGGGGGATTATTCCTGTCCTCCCCTGGAAGCTGTCTGTCCCTAACCCACTGACTTGAGCACTGTCAGATCAGGCTTCAAGATCTACCCACACCAGTGGTTAAGAACTCATGAATAAGAATTCTTCCATTTAATGAGAAATGGAAAAAACTCTTTTTCAAAAAAAGCAATTACTTGCTGTTTCACTTTCCCAGAAGAGGTTCTGAGGACCAGCTAACCTCATTTGCTATCAGAGTCAGCCAAAACAATGAAGGCGACATGGTTTAACCTCTAGAAATGCTTTCTTCTTAGCTTTATACCATCCAGGTATGTTCCCCAGACCAAGTTTCACTTTAATGCCCTTGACACCCTAGGCAGAGCTTCCAGACTTGCCATCCTGACTGTATAGGACATTCAGCCAGGATTTCACACTGTAGAGTGCCACCTTCCTGCTAAGATAAGAGCTCTAGGAAGAAATCTCCGCCTATTGGGCTAGGCACAATGGCTCCCTCTGCAATCCCAGAGCTTGGGAGGCTGAGACAGTTGGACCACTTAATGATGGCTTGAGGCCAGGATTCAAGACTGGGCTGGGAAACACAGTCGACACTGTCTCTACCAAAAATGGAAAAATCAGCCAGGTACAATGGTGCGGGTCTAGAGTCCCAGCAACTAAGGAGGCTGAGGCAGGAGGATCACCTGAGCTCAGGGGTTCAAGGCTGCAGTGAGCTATAGTCACCCCACTGCAGTCCAGCCTGAATAACAGCACGAGACCATACTTAAAATAAAAAAAGGAAAGGAAAGAAAAGTTCTGCCCATATGTCCTCATAATTCTACTATTTAAACTCCTTTATAGTTCTTGAGTTTTCAGGAACCAATTATGCATCTGCACTGGTTTGAAGGATGGGTAATGAGGAGATGGGGCATTTTTTGATCTGTTCTTGTGGTTGTGTTAGAGTTGCCCTAGGAATTTCCTCTGGACGTTCTTGTGAGCATCAAAACTCAGTCCACAGAATTTAGATTTTAGTGTAGGAAGGAATTTCAATGGACTATTTGATCCAGTCCCAACATCCTGGGTAGAATGAGCTCATTTTACTCCTGACAGAATGGAGGCCCAGAGAAGCTAATGTCACAGGCAAGGTTATCTGGTCCCCTTGGAACGCCAGAGGTAGGAGCCCTGGGGCCCTTATCTGACGACTTCTACTTCACAGCACTTTGAAATCCCTAAAGGAATATAAAACACGAAAACATAGTGACTTTTAATGTCCATGAGGGATTGGCAGAGGTCAAAGAAAGAATGGAATACTTCGTGATGCGACCATGGAGGTCCTCAGTGGTGTTATCTCATGTCCAACCTAATCCGGCTCCCTTAAGAATCTGATCCAAACTCAAGCAAAGAAATGCCCTACCACCTCCGGGGCGTGTTTTCGGTGCTAGCCCAAATGGCACAGCCTGTAGTTTCTTACCCATTTTTGTCATCTTTATCACATATGTGGTCCTCTGCTGAAGTCTCTTCTTGTTCTCCTCTCATTTGTCACCTCAACTCAGTTTTTTGCCATTGCCCTGGTTTTTCTTTCCTGAGTGAATGATTCCTCAAAATGCCAGTGGTGGTAGATGCCTCTCATCCCAGCTACTCGGGAGGACATGGCAGGAGGATTGCTTAAGCCCAGGAGTTCAAGACCAGCCTGGCAGATAAACAGATTCCTTCTCAAACAAAGGAACAAACAAAAAAGTCAGAGAGTCAGATAGTTAACACCATTCCTGGGATAACGAGCAGATAGTCAAATAGGTAACACCATTGCTGGGATAACCTGATCCTCAGACTTTACCCACGTGTCCACGCACAGTGAGTAGTAGGCTTTGGTGGGTAGGAAGAGTTTTCCCAGTTAGAGTTAACACAACTACAAGTTCTACAGGTTATACACAGTATATACAAACTTCTTTTTTTCCTAACCATAATAAAGATAGACAGATTTAAGAAGAATGAGAGAGAGGGAAAGAGAGAGAGAGAAGCAGCAGCAGGTAGTAGGGAGTTGGCTTGTGGAGTTCTCACTTAGCACGTGTCTCTGAAATAACCAAGTACTATCTGCAGCTCTAAATATACAGACAAAACACACATTCTGCACTTGACATATGAATTTGGAATTACTGCAGGCAGCAATACCGAGAATGTTCTGCAGTTGCATAAAAATACCCATTGCCTCACAGACAAATGTGGGGAAGGGAGTCATATGGAACCCCAGAGGGGATGGCCCTATTTCAGAGAACTAAGTGACTGTAGCAAAGTGGTGTGAATAGGATTGGGGCACACGTCACCTTCTTAACCTTAGTAGCTGATGTTCCCCTAATTGCTTTGTAGAAAGAAATAGAAGTCTGCTGCAGACCAATATTACCATCTGATATTATCACAAATTTATATTATTCTAAATCATCGTGAGCTTGTGTAGAGAGAGTTATTTGTACGGTATTTGATGTCTATTTCTGTGCGATAAGATTACCCCAGCATTTAGCACCTTAAAAAAATCCTCCCAGTCCATGAGGATCATACAGCCAGGGGTGGCTTAGTGGGGTGTTTCTGGTTCAGGGTCCCTTATGAGGTTATAGTGAAGATGTTACTTGAAGATCTCAATGGGTCTGGAGGTTCTGCCTCCCAAAGGCTCACAAGGCACTTAAGTCAAGTTTTCAGTTGTTCATTGGTGTGGGCTGAGCTGCCCAAGTGACCTCAGGGTGGTAGCTGGTTTCTGCCAGCTGTAATGAGTGGTCTGAGAGACAGAAAGAGAGAGAGATTTTAATGTGGAAGCTTCAAAGCTTCAATCTTTTCCAAGGGGGTCAGAGGGAACAGTAATTTTTCTCAAGACAGAGTCTTACTCTATTGCCCAGTCTAGAAATGCAATGGCCTCATCATAGCTCACTACAACCTCGAACTCCTGGGCTCAAAGGATCCTCCTCTCTCAGCATCCCAGCTGCTATGACTATAGACATCTGCCCTTGTGCCTGGGTAATTTTTCTATTTTTGGTAGAGACAGGGTGTTGTCCAGGCTGTTCTCAAACTCCTGGCCTAAAGCCATCCTCCTGCCTTAGCCTCCCCAAATACTGGGATTACAAGCACGAGCCATTGTATCCAGTTTGGGGAATTTTTTTACCCATAACAAAGTTTATCATTTTTTATTTTTTTTAAGCACACAATTCAGTAGCATTAAGAACATTCACACTGTTGTGCAACCATCACTACCATCTAGTTCCAGACCCTTTTCATCATCTCAAACAGAATCTGCGTACCCATTAAACAATAAGCCTCCACCCACCCAACCCCAGCTCCTCGTCACTTTCATTCTACTTCCTACCTCCATGAACTTGCTTACTCTACATTCTTTAGAGAAGTGGAAACAAATGGTATTTTGCTGTTTTTCCCTTTGTGTCTGGCTTATTTTACTTCGCATGTTTTCAAGATTCCTTCATGTAATAGCACGTCTTGGAATTGCATTCCTTTTTAAGGCTGAATCATATCTCCTTGCACGTGTAAATCCCATTTACCTGTCTGTCCGTGAGATGACAGACATTTGGGATGTTCCTACCTTCACTGCAGTCGTCTTATAGCCGATTGTGGACGTGACGCCCATGGCTTCCACCCTGATCTATCCCCTGGAAGTAAGTCGGAGTCTTGCTTAATGACCTCTAGGAACAGATGACAACAAATCACTGAGCCCACACCCTCCACACTCAGGAGACAGGGAAGGATCGAAGTACCAAGGAACCTGTGGACGGATTTCAAAAACAATAGCAGATGCCTAAGTTAACTTTAGTAATTGCACACAATTTTTTCCATGGAGCAGGCCCAGTTATTCTCCTCACTTTTCTTGATGGTTTTATAAAAACCTGAGTTTAAGAATCTTTCTAGGGATTACAACCGAACTATCCCTGCCCAGAGTATAGTGCTGAAGATGGGCAAAATTGAAAAATGGCCTCATACATGGTACCCCAACACAGCTTACTTTGGTCCATCTGGTATTATAGATACAAACTTGGCTTCTCCGATGTTCTTAGGCCTGGGTTTCCCAGAAGGAGGAGTGAGAGCAGACTTGCCTCATGTAGTGGGTGTCGGTTCAGTAGCAGTAAAGGCTGTGGCGTGTGTATTTACAGCATATTCCGAGTTATTCTTACTGAAATCTGTCTTTACAGGGAGTTGACAGAAGGGTAAGTCTGTAAGGACAAAAATGACAACAAAAAAGAATAATCCCCCAGCCTGTTCTCCTTTTTATTAATCCAGTCGCCATTCTTATTTTTTTCTCCTAAAATGAGCACCACAAGTCTGAGCTGTTTGGTCTTTTTTCATTTATTACGCTAGTTCGGTTTTCTGTTGTGTGATGAATGGGAGGAAGTTGCAGAGACGAAGGGAAGCAAGCAGGATTTCAAAAAGCGGTTGGCCCATGCCAATTACGGCAGGAGACAGGGGAGGTGCCACTCCCGGGGCGCCCCTGCCCATTTTTCTTCATTACTGAATGGCGGCCGCTCTCCTCATTACTGACACATTTTTCTTTGTTACCAGCGGTGGTGTTGGAGGCGATGATGAGTGCTATTCACAACCAGCATCCTGTAAAAGATCTAACAGATGAATAATAATTAGTCAAAGCCATAGGTGGAGACTGGAAAAGGCAAATGGCTAAAGTGAGGCCTTGTGTCCCAGAACGGCCGGGCAGTGATTCCCTCTGAGGGCAAGACTCACGTTTCTCAGTCAGAGTCCGCCTTGCAGCGCTGGGCCTGAGTGTGTGTTCTCTGAAGATCTGGCCAGAAAACCGAGACTCAATTAAACCACCAAACGTGTTGTATAGTAAAAATACACACATGCCATCGGTTCTGTTTCTCTGAAGAACCCTGCCTAGGACAGATAGGTAGATATACACGTGTAGATACATAGATGGGTACATGACAGTTTATACAGAGTGTCCCAAAAGTCATCCCATACATAAGGGAAATTGTAGCTGTATGTACCATTATTTACAAAATATTTATTATAAAATCTTACAATATATTTACAAAATATTCTCTGTGGCTATTCACCTCTTTGTAAAACTGTGCAATGACTTGTTTTGTAAATAAAGGTACATTTAACTACAATTTCCTATCTTCCCTGTGTGTGTCTGTATATATATATATACCTATGTGTGTGTGCATACAGACTGTCCACAAAGTACGTGTGCAACTTATCACGTTAAACTAATTTAAACTGCACACAAACTTTATGGACATCTGTATATAAAATGTATATATTTTTAATATAAATTTTATATATTTACATATTTTGTATATATGAGATCTAGTTTGGATGTTCATCCCCTCCAAATCTTACGATGAAATTTGATCCCCTTCCAGAACGTCTCAAGGACATTTAAAAAGAAAAAAAAAGAAAGAACTTTGAGCCCCAGTGTTGGAGGTGGGGCCTGGTAGATGTTTGGGATGTAGAGATGGGTCTCTTAAGAATGGCTTACTGAGGTCCCCTCGGTGCTCACTTCCTAAAAACCCCTGGCACCTTCACCCTCTCATTTGCTCCCTCTCTTACCGTGTGATAACCGCTCCCCCCTGGCCACCTGCCCTGAGTGAAAGTGTCCTGAGGTCCTCACCAGATGCAGATACTGACACCATGCTTCCTGCACTCTTTTTAAAATAAATTACCCAGCTTCTGGTACTCCTTTGTGAAAATGCAAAAAGGACTAAGGCAGCATATAAGTATGTAGATTAAGAAAATATATGGAAAAAGAGAGATTTATCCCAAGAATTGGCTCACATGATTGTGGGGCTAGTCCAAAATTGAATGGGAGAGTCCCACAGGCTACTGACTCAGGGAGGAGTTGTAGTTCAAAACCAAAGGCCTCCCACGGGCATTGCTTCTTGCTGGGGGCTGGGGAGGGGTGTTAGTCTTTGTCTTTCTCTTGAAGCCTTAAACTGATTGAATGAGGCCCACTCACATTGTGGAGTTTAATATGCTTTGCTGAAGTCTGCCATTGTAAATATTAATCTCATCCAAAAAACAGTACCCTAAAAACATCCAGAATAGTGCGTGACCAAATATCTGAGGACTGTGGTCAAGCTGAATTGACAAATAAAATGAACCACCCTGCTGTCTATCTGCAAATCTAGATTAACAAGATACAAAGAACTTGTGACTCACAAATAAAGATGCTAAACTGGGCTTTTACCTAGTGACCAGTCTTTGAACTGGGCTATTAGGATTCTTTTGGTAATAAAAAGCCTGTACGGGCAGGCTCCAGCATGCTAGCCAGGATCAGAGTCCTGCCTTCTGCCAGGAATCCCTTCCAGATGTTTGAATTGAGGGGAATAATGGGTCCAAGGGCAGGAGGCATCTGTACATGGGTTTGGCGGAGAAGCAGAGTGTACACATTCGTGTGAGGCGAATTCTTTATTAAAGTCCACTTTTCTGTTTCACCATCTAATTGCTACTCTTGCTTTGACTTTCTCACTAGCCGTGGCTCTCTCCTGTCCCACAGCTCCTCTGCTCAATTGGAAAAGGTGTTGAAACAGGCTGCAGAAATTCTGAGCCCAGCAAGTAGAAGCAAGTCAGCTTCCTGGAGACGGACGCCTGGGCGGGGCTCCCATTAACCCCTGTGGGCCTGGAGCATTTGGGAAAGAGGCCCTGTGAAAAGATTTCCACTAGAAAAGCATCGCCACTTGCCAAACTCCGACAGTGCGTGCAGCCTGTTAAGAATGACAGAGGCGGTGTTCAGCGCAGCAGGCTTTCAGTCTGAGACAGAGGGATGAAAGGAGCACAATATGAAAACAGCAGGTGAGAATGGATGTATCACACAGGGAAAGGATGTTAGAGGAATATTGAGGTATATTAATTCTCCCCAGGTCCCCTCAGAGGCAGTAGCTTTAGAGAAAACAAGGATGTGCTCTTGAACTAGGCCAAGGTTCCTAACAAGTGCCACCACACCATCTGCTTAGTAGCAAAAGGCATAGGAGGTGGGAAAGACAGACCTGCATGGAGCCGATGCTATTCCAGTAGTAACCTCTTTTTCCTCCGGAGTACTCACAAGCCGGCATGTGAATCTGTGTCTGTCTCCCAGGTGACACTTCTTCAGGCTTAGGCTACTCGTAAGGGCAGCACAGCCCGGTGGTCTTTGGGATAATTTTCACCTTTCTGAGGGCTTGAAATAAACAACAGAAACAGCAACCACTTGGCACCTGGAAATTTTTGTCTAATGATCAGATCTGGAGAGGCGTCTGAACTGACTGCGGGCCAGTCATCCCCCCCTGCCCAAGACAAATCATTCAACATCAGGGGACGGCATGGTCTTGTACATCCACACCTATCTCATGCTAAATTCAATGAAACAAGAACGAATAAAGTGTGAACATCCTGCAGGGGTGTGAATCCCCTGTATCTCCGATAGAGCTCAAAGACTCTCTTCGATAACTCCAGGCTTTTGGCTTTGGTCTTTTGATTTACTTTCCTTACTGCTTGAACAACTTGCTATTTCCCTAAACCAATTTCCTGAACTCCTGAGCAGGAAGGTGTTGTAGCAATCTCCCATTCTAGACCCGACTAGCTTTTAGCCACCTCTTGGCTCTACCTTGGCACCCAGACATCCATTTGGAAATCCGGGCAAGATAATTTCACCACACCCTTCCCATCGCCCTGCGTAACCTCCATTCTCACAGATTCAACCACTAGCCATAGTCTGGTGACCTCCACGTCTGTATCTCTATCCCCCAAACTCTCTTTTGAGCCTTAGACAGGACTTCTCAACCTGACTGTAGAGTGGACAGTTCAAAGAACATGCCCCAAACTTTACACAGCATCTCAGCCTGCACCTGGCTCTTGCCTTTGATCTGCTATTAACAGCAGCAGCTTCACCCATCGCCAGAACGGCTCACCTTTCACTTTGCCATCTCCAACCTCCTGCACACGCGTCCAACCTACCCCCAAGTTGGGCTCATTTTACATTCTAAGTAGGTTTTTTCTAGATGACTCTCTTTCCTTTCCTTCCTGCTCCTATCACCATAATCAAACTCTGAGAGTCATCCTGGCTTGTTCACCCAACACAAAACTCTCTCCATCCTTAAGAGAAATAAACATGAAACTAATTACCTAGCATTTCTTTGGCTTCTGTCTCTAGTGTTACCTCCCAATAACTTCCCTTCTCCCTTTATACACTTGTAATACCCTTATAATTACTCGCATGTACTTCCAGCCCCATGCCTCTGCGGGAGTTATTCCTTCAATCTGGAACACTCATGCTGCCCTTCCTCACAGGCTAATTACGTCTGACTCATCTTGTAATACTCAGCTAAAGCATTATCTCTTTCAGGAAGCCTCTTGTGAACTCCTGGAACGGAACAAGTCCCATTCTCCTTTATTATTCCTCATAACACTATGTCGATTTCTCTGTTATTACCTCCTCTGTCAATTTCTCTCACTGGATTTTCAGACTTTTTTTTTTTTTAATCTTTGCCCTTAAAGCACCTAAACTAAAACCATAATGAACATTCAATTTTATTTTGCACTGAATTCCCATATCTTTGTATTTTTAGGCACCCATCTATGGGATACTAACTCTACCAGAAAATGTCCTTGCTTCATTAAGACAACAAAATATATCTAAAAATTTCCAGGGGGTTTAAATATCTTCATTCTTGAAAGCCATACACCTTCTCTTCACTGCATCTTCTTCTCCAAAACTGCTGACCTTCTAGAACAGTGATTTGTGGTCAGGTAAGGTAGGTTAGAGACCCAACACAGGCATTACTGGGACAAAAGGAAGTCTTTGGAAAGTCTATAAGATGCAGGAATGTATAATTATATGTAAGATTCCACCACTTTGCCCAGCTGGAAATGAGCACCTCCTCTCAATTAAATCTTTGTGTCTACCTGCTAGATGCATCACAACATTGAAGACATAACTGAGTGTAAGATACCAATTTCTGTCATATGTGGTAGCTCACGCCTGTAATCCTAGCACTGTAGGAGTCCAAGGTGGGTGGATTGTTTAATCTTAGGAGTTGGAGACCAGTCTAAACAAGAGCGAGATCCTGTCTCTACAAAAATAGATAAACTACCAGGGTGCTATGGCAGGTGCCTGTAATCTCACCTACTTGGGAAGCTGAGGCAAGAGGATCACTTGAGCCCAAGAGTTTAAGTTGCTGGGAACTAGGATGATGCCACAGCATCTACTGAGGGCAACAGAATGAGACTCTGTCTCAAAAAAAAGAAAGAAAGAAGGAAGAAAGAAGGAAAAGTAAGAGGCAGATATCAATCTCAGTCTATATGAGATTTAGCGTATAGTAGTCAGAGTGAAGAGTTTAAAGGTGCAAATTTTCTTGGAGGCACGTTCTAAATAGATATAGCTGTGTTTCTGCTTTAAATTCTTCCTATCTCCCCAATTAAATCC
This sequence comes from Galagoides demidoff, assembly GCA_963574575.1. Taxonomy (NCBI): domain Eukaryota; kingdom Metazoa; phylum Chordata; class Mammalia; order Primates; family Galagidae; genus Galagoides; species Galagoides demidoff. The sequence goes on from CAUYQV010055555.1 coordinate 20,016, forward strand.
AGGATCGAAATCCTCATGGCACAATATTCCAGAGAGGCATAAAGGCACAAAGATAAGAGGATGTGTCCTGGCATGGGACCAGGGGGATATTGCTTGCTGACCGTATCAACTCTCCATCTTTTAGTTTCCTCATCTGTAAAATGGGAATTATGAAACAATAATGTACTTCCTTTATTTTACAGGGCGTTGTGAAGATGAAAGTAAAGACACGACATGAACTTGGAAGAGAGCTTGGCACACAAATAGTCCATAAAACCTACCTGTTGCTACTCACTATAAGACATGCTCATTTCTCCATCTGCATTCGTCAGTCTTCTCTAGGGTATTGAACTGGAAGTTTCCCTGCTATATCCTTCTCACATTGTTTCACAGGTTTTTGCCTTCTTTAGGCTAATCCCCACCCTGCCCATCTGCCTCTGTCCAGGGGCCCTCTCAGGTACTGCCACAGAGCTCCATGTTCCCTGCTCACACAGTCTGCCCCACGTTCCTTTACCTGTCTGCCTCCCACGGAGTACACTAACCCCCTCAGTGGGAGGGATTGGTTTTCCTCTTTCTCATCCAATGTATACCCAATAACTGGCATTTTTTAAAGAAGTGCCCCCAAATATCTACAAAATGAGCTACAGACTGCTTGTACCCAAACACCTATGACAAGTGAAAATAAAAATGTATCTAATAACCAAATGGAAAATAAATCAATCCAAGCAAATATTGTAACTTCAGTGCCTATATCGGATCACTTTTGTGTCCCCAAACTCTCCCGTGAAGTGAGTTTTCTTGCCACACATTGGGAAATTGTAGCTAAATGTAACTTTACTTACAAAATATTCATTACAAAATTTTACAAAACATTTACAGGACATTCTCCACATATTGGCCACCTCTTTGTAAAGTTTTGTCATGGATATTTTGTAAATTAAGGTACATTTAGTTAAAATGTCTCAGTTTCTCTATATATGGTGACTATAGGAGAGACTTTGGGGACACCCTCTATTGAATAGTCACAATAATAATTCTCTATGTACCCTTAGAGAATGGATTTAAGTTTTTGACAACTCTTAAAAGGAAAACAAAACCCAGTTTTGGGTAAAGATGAACCAGCCATCAAACTGGTTAATACCACTCTAAATCAAAAATAGGTGTGGCTGGAGACACAAACTAGTACACCCATATCATGTGATCTTATTCAGTGACCAAAAGAAATGAGCTCTTAAGCCTTGAAAAGACATGGAGGGCCCTTAAGTGATATTGATAAGTGAGAGAATCCAGTCCAAGAAGGCTAAGTATGGTATGGTTCAAGTACATGACATACAAAACTACAGAGATAGTAAGAATCTCAGGGGCTGCTAGAATAACGGGGAGAGCAGTGCGTAGCCGACAGGAGATTTTTTAGAGTGGTGGAACCATTCTGTAAGACACTACAATGCTAAACACATAGGATTCTCCATTTGTCAAAACCCATAGGCTGCTCATTTTATTGTGCTTCCTAAATCTACCGGATAGGGCCTTAACTAAGCGTCATGTACAACTGTAATCATCAAATCCTCTACTCCTGCAGAATGCTCATCTAACATTTTGATAAAAATGATTAGAACTGAATCAAGCCCAAAGTCCTGCTTTTTCACCCATTATAATCCATTTTTTTCCACATGGCAGGCTATGATCTTTTAAACTCATAAATCGGGTCACACCAGGCTCCAAACTAAAATCCTCCATGAATTCCCTCACACGCACTGTGGCCTCCCAGACTTCATCTGAATCTTTCCTGTTCTGCCAGCACAGCAAGCTTGTCCCAGCCCCAGGTCTCCAGAAACTTCCTCCGTCCAGGTGTGGCCTGTGGCCTACTGGCTGCCTGCTGATTTTGTGAGGACATCATGAAAAATGCACAGACCTTTATTTGTCCTTATCAGCTCTCATTGGTGTCTGTGTATTTAATGTGTGACCCGAGACAACTCTTCTTCTTCCATTGTGTGGCAAAGAAAAAAAAAAAAAGGCTGGCTGCCCCGGTAAGATGCTCTTTCATCAGATCCCCTTGTGGCTGCTTCCGTCAGGTCAATGTCAACACCTGAGAAAAGCTTCTCTTTCCACTCTAGATAATGTGCCTGCTTATTTTTATTTAACATCTGTAATTATCTTTATAATTACAGTTTCGTGAGAACCGGATACTACCTTGTTCCTCACTGTGTCCCCAGCGCCTGGAAGAGTCGTACTTAGATCTCAGGGAGTGCGTGATTAATGTTTTTGAATAAATGAAAGGACAGAACCTTTTTGCCTATTTGCAGTGATTCATTCATCAACCTCCTTTGGATATAGTTATTCAGACACGACTAGCTCGCCCCACATGTCCATGTTACTCACAGGCTTATCATAAAAGGCTTTACCAGATTTCATTCTTGATCCATTCACTGTACAGGGGTCTAAAAGGAAAATCGGGCTCATTGGATGGAACTTTTTCTTATGGTAGCCACTTGGTCCTTTGTGATTGTTTTTGAGCCTTCTGATCTAGTAGGTGTCATGAGTTTGTGTCAGTTACACTGCTGTTGGGCCTTGTGATTCCTCCTTCCTCAAAATGAGGGACTCTATTTGAAAGTCATGTTCTTAGTCTGTCACCACTTTCCTGCCACCCCTCCCATAGTTAGTGATTCTCAAAGGGTCTGGACAGGGAGCTTCACAGTCACTGGTTCTTTATTGGGATGGACACTCAGCATCGGGGCTCCCAAGCAGTGTACATAAGATCTTGTTAAACTGTAAGATTTAGTTTCCATGGGCCTAGAATTCCATATTTGTAACACACATCTGAGCAATGACAATGCTGCTTGCCTGTGGCCCTGCACTGAGTAGAAGGCTTCCAAAGTCAGACTGTCTGGGCTCAAATCCCATCTCTGCTATGGGCAAGCTAAATTCCCTGGGCCTAAGTTTTCCCATCTGAAAAATAGGAATAATAACAGCATGAAACTTCTAGGTTTTTGTGGGCATTGACTTAGAGAATGTATATGTCAGATACTCCAACAGTACCTTGCATCCACGATGAAAGCTTGCCATGATTATCACTACCTTGAAATATAGTTCATCCAGATTTGAACTCATGTAATTGTCACATGCATTCTTATCATTTGCTCACTTATCTGGCTTTAGTTCCCTCTTTTATGCTGAATTTCTATTTTCCGTATATATATATTTTTTTTGAGACAGAGTCTCACTTTGTAGCCCTCGGTAGAGTGCTGTGGTGTCACAGCTCACAGCAACCTCAAAATCTTGGGCTTAAGCGATTCTCTTGCCTCAGCCTCCCAAGTAGCTGGAACTACAGGCACCCACCACAATGCCCAGCTATTTTTAGAGACAAAGTCTCACTCTGGCTCAGGTTGGTGTTGAACTCCTGAGCTCAAGCAATCCATCTGCCTCGGCCTCCCAGAGTGCTAGGATTACAGGCGTGAGCTACTGTGCCTGGCCCATATTTTTTTGTTTCATCCTTTTTGTTGGTAAAGATGAAAGCACAAAGGAATGGAGAACTTTTACCTGTGTTTGTCACACATTAATAACCGAAACATCAGCTCAACTTCTAATGTTTTTCTTCTAGTTCCAAACATACTCTGTAACACCCCACTTAGTGCTCTCGACATTTGGTAAACTTCAATTCACTGTGGCACTATTCAATGTCAGGAGTCTGTTGAACAACAACAGAATCATGTTGCATTGTTTTCATCGTGAATAGCTAAGTGATTCCTGCACATCAGGCTGTGTTTCTTAAATGATCACAAGCTTCTCTCACTCAGCCCCTTGCTTCTCCACTGAGGAGGCCAAGATGATAAGAGATGATAACCGATGACCGATATGGGGCAGGTAGAGCAGGTTGTGTAGTTTATCATCAGTTCTCCAAGAACTCACTACACCCTTGTTTAAAGACAATTTAGAAAATTGGAGTGGTGATGAATGGGGTAATTGCTGGAGTGCAAATTACATCAAATTTTGCAAAGTTGTTGCCAAATCCCAGTTTATTTAAATAAAGAAACAACTTGGAGTAGTATTGTCATCAACATGCCTGATAAACCATGTGCTCTGCTAAGTATTGCAAAAATTAGAGTGGTAAGTCTGCTCTTCTCACAGGAAAGCAGTCCTTAGATCAAATGATAAATCGGCTATGATGCTCATCCACACCGGTGGTTGAGCACAAGCAGAGTTCAGGGCAAACCAGACTGTGTGAACTTTAAATACTGACACTCTGCATTTGCATTCAATGTAAGGAACTATTAAAAAAAAAAGTTCCCACATACTGTATTGGATATTTCTAGTGGAATGTCAAGTAATCCTACAGAAACACATTTCTTTTTACTGAATATGTATGTAGAGTGTTAGTCAATACTTTAGGCTCTTTAGTCAAATGACCCGATCATGTCAGTTGACTCTTTTAGGAAACAGATGCCAAAATGAGTTCCATCATTCAAGGATTTTCTCAGGGAAAATGCCCGTGTTGGAGAAATGGAAGAACATGGGAAAGGCTGTGAGAGCCATGTTCAGTGATGCATCTCTGACCCCAAGAAGGCAACAGAAGGGAAGGTTGGGTGAAATATCCTCGGCTGCAGTGAGGTCCAACAGAGGTTTAGTAAGGATCTTGAGTTCTTCAACCTACCTAATGCTGCGGCCCTTTAATACAGTTCCTGTGGGTCACAACCCAAAGGTTGAGAACTGCTGCTTAAGACAAAGATGGCTGTTGGAGAACCCCATCTTGTTCAAGAGTGGGTCTATCCTTGAATCCCAGGAATGGGTTTCAGTGAGCAGTAGCTGAGGCCCTTGATGAATGACACATTCATTCTCTAATTGGTGGCCTCTGAGACACAATCTCATGGGTGCCACACCATTAGATGGCTATGTTATTTTGGCAAGTTACCCGGCCTCTCTTTAAGCCTCATTTTCTTCATTTGTAAGATGGTAATAAGATTAGTACCTCCTCCGTCATGTGGATTAATTGACGCAATGAATACATTATTATTTTTCTCAGGAGCACTCAGGCCCTCACTCTACCAGCTGCTTCCAAGTGCATCTTACTCACGGTTCTTTGGAAGGGCTGATGTCCTGGGCTGAAATTCACAGACATTCTGGGCCAAAGGGCAATGCTTTACCAATCTCATTTATCAGAAAGCATTTGAAATAGTTTACACTTTGACTTGCATACACTCCTTTATTTAAGAAATGAAAGAAATTAACTTATGAAGAACGAAGACATAGAAGACTTGGAGCAAAAAACTAACAAATATTAACAATAAAAACAGAGTCTCGGATACATAAGGGACTATGGGGATGCTAGAAGGAGAGGAGAAAGAACGTGGGGCTAGAAAAGCATAAGTTATAATGGCTGAAAATGTCCAAGGTTGGGCAAAGGATATAACCTAGAGAATTAAGAACCTCAGTTAACCCAAATGGGACAAACTCAAAGAAATCTACACTAAAGCATGCTGTAGTCAAACTTTCAAATACTAAAAGATTAAGAAACAGCTCAAAAGCTGTGAGAAACAACTCACATAATGGAAGAAAATGACTCAAATGTCTTGAAATGTTCCATTGCATTGTGCACTTTAGACAGTTGTGTTCATCAGTTTGATGTAAGCATTCCACATTGTGTATCAAATCAGCACGTTGTACCCCATAAACGCATTAATGTACACAGTTATAATTTCATAAAGAAAAATAATTATGAAAAAAATGACTCAAATGACAGTGGCTTTTTATCAGATGTGGCCAACGGAAGTGCTACAATACTTTCCAAGTGCTAACAGAACTGTCAGTAATCCTGTGTACAGTGACAATATCCTTTTCAGAGGAGAGGGATTCTCAGATGGAGGAAAACTAAGAGAACTTGCCACCAGCAGAGCTTCCCTAAAATAATGGCTAAAGGAAGTTCTCTAAACAGAAAAGAAGTGATAAGAGATAGACTTTGGGGCTCGGCGCCTGTGGCTTAATTGGCTAAGGCGCCAGCCATGTACACCTAAGGTGGCGGGTTTGAATCCCCAGCCCGGGCCCACCAAACAACAATGACGGCTGCAACCAAAAAATGGCCGGGCGTTGTGGCGGGCGCCTGTGGTCCCAGCTACTTGGGAGGCAGAGACAGGAGACTCGCTTGAGCCCAGGAGTTGGAGGTTGCTATGAGCTGTGATGCCATGGCACTCTACCCAGGGGGGATAGCTTGAGGCTCCATCTCAAAAAAAAAAAAAAGATCCAGGTGAGGAAGTCAGCCAGAACAGGGAGATAGCATCAGTATGATTTGAGTTGCAATCTCCTCTTTGTTAATGGTCTCCTTTTCAGGGCATGGTGGCTGTGTCTGGCAGTTTGTCTGTACTTC
>CAUYQV010055556.1:0-26482 GCA_963574575.1 Galagoides demidoff
GAGTTGAGCACTCCTTCACCGTGGCCTGTTGGACATGTGCGGCACTAGCAAGCCGATCTATTCCCTCCCAGCCTAGGAGCTAGAGTGGGGAACTCCTCCACTTCTGTCTGTGGGACACACGTGGCTCTAACAAACAGTTCTTGGCCTGCCCAGAGTGCTAGACTCCTCTACCACCTCCTGCAGGGTGTGCACGGCTCTAGCAAGCAATTCTGGGCCCACCCAGCACAGGTGCCTGGAGCAGGGAACTCCTCCGCTAGCCCCCGTGGGGTTTGTTTGTCTCTAGAAGGCTGTTTGGCGTCTGCCTGGAATGGAGGACTCCTCCGTCACTGCCTGCAGGACACCCGTGGCACTAGCAAGTAGTTCTGGGCCCACCCAGGGCCCTAGACCGGAGATCTCCTCAGCCGCCTGTGGGGTGCACAGCTCTAGCAAGCAGTTCTGGGTCCTCCCAAAGTGGGGGACTCCTCTGCCACTGCCTGCGGGGTGTGCGAGGCTCTAGCAAGTAGTTCTGTGCCTGCCCAGAGCAGGGAAATCCTCTGTGTCACCCACAGCCTGCAGGAGGTGTGCGGCTCTAGCAAGCAGTTCTATGCCCACCCAGAGCCCTGGAGCAGGGATCTACTCTGCCACCCATGGGGTGCACGGCTCTAGCAAGCAGTTCTGGGCCCTTCCAGAGTGGGGAACTCATCTGATGCCACCTGTGGGGATGTGCAGGGCTCTAGCAAGTGATTCTGTGCTTGCCCGGAGCAGAAGTCCTCTACTGCCACCTGCCACCAGCAGGAGGTGTGCGGCTCTAGCAAGCAGTTTTGCGCCTGCCCAGAGCCCTGGGACAGGGTGCTTCTCTGCCGCCAGTGGGGATCGCGGCTCTAGCAAGCAGTTCTGGGCCCTCCCAGAGTGGGGGACTCGTCCACCACCACCCGCGGGGGTGCGCTAGGCTCTAGCAAGTACTTCTGTGGCTACCTGGAGCAGGGGAACTCCACTCCCGCCACCCACCACCCACAGGAGGCTTGCGGCTCTAGGACCAGTTCTGGACCTGTCCAGAGCCCTGTGGTGGGGTGCTTCTCTGCCACCTGTGGGGTGTGCGGCTCTAGCAAGCAGTTCTGGGTCCTCCCAAAGTGGGGGGACTCGTCCGCCGCTGCCCCTGGGGGTGCGCTAGGCTCTAGCAAATACTTCTGAGGCTGCCCTGCACAGAGGGCTTCTCTGCAGCCACTCACCACCCACGGGAGGCGGGCAGCTCTAGCAAGCAGTTCTGGGGCCCGCTTTGTACCTGTATTTTATGTTCTTAATTGATTTTCCTTGGATTTATAGCTTGCCGAACTTCTTTCTGTTCTCAGCTCCCCGTCTTTGGCTTCATAGATTCTGATTTCTGAACCAGTTTTTCTTCCTTTGCTCAGGAGCCTCTGACCAGGGTTGCTACCAGTTGGCCATCTTCCCAGAATTTTGTGGTTTATTTTTAAATGTACCTTTGAATTGTGCACATTAGGCAAAATCCCAACAAATGCCCTTTCTCCTCCCACAAATTGCCTTCACCCTCCCTTTCTTTTTCCCTCCTCTTCCCTCTTTTCTGTTATACTATATTTGGCTTCTATCATTCATATGAGTATGTAAGTGTTTATATATTGGTTTGATAATAGTATTGAGTACATTTTCCATTCTTGAGATACTTTACTAAGAATATGTTCTAGCTCCAACCAGGTAAACATTAAAGATGAAATCTTCATCTTTTTGAGCCTACATAGTATTCCATGGTATAAATGTACTATAATTTGTTAATCTATTCATGGGTTGATGGGCATCTGAGCTGCTTTCATGACTTGGCAATTATGAATTAGGCTGCAATAAATATTCTGGTGCAAATGTCTTTGTGGTACATGATGTTTGTTTCTCTGGGAAAATACCTAGCAAAGGAATTGTGGGATCAAACAGAAGGTGAACTTTTAGTTTCTTGAGAATTCTCCACACGTCTTTCCATAAAAATTGTATTAGTCTGAAATCCCACCAGCAGTATAGAATTGTTTCCTCCTCCACATGCATTCCAACGTCTGCAGTTTTGGGACTTTGTGATGTGGGTTACTTTTATTGGAGGTAGGTGATATCTCAAAGTGGTTTTGATTTGGATTTCTCTGATGATTAAAGCCAATTAGCATGTTTTAATGTTTAGTTGGCCACTCAATTATCATCTTTAGAGAAGCTTGTGTTCAAGTCTCTTGCCCACAAAGAAATGAGGTTATTTGTTCTTTTGTATTGGTTAATTTTAGTCCTCTGTAGATTCTGATTATCAATCAGACCTTTGTCAGAATTGCAACATGCAAAAATATTCTCCCATTCTAAAGGCTGTTTGCTTTGGTTGTAGTGCTTCTAGCTGTGCAGAAGCTTTTTAGCTTGATCAGATCCCAGTAATTAATTTTTGGGGTTGATTCAATTGACAGGTGGGTTTTCCTCATAAAATATTTATCCAGTTCAATGTCTTCAAGTGTTTTGCCTGAATATGTTCTAATACTTTATAGTTTCATGTCTTAAATTTAAATCTTTTATCCAGTGAGAATAAATTTTTGTTGATGGTAAAAGGTGAGAGTTCAGTTTCAGTCTTCTACAGGTCTCCAGCCACTTCACCAAGCACTATTTGTTAAACAGGGAATCTTTCCCCCAGTGAATGTTTTTGATAGGCTTATGAAAGATCAAATGGTGGTATGTGGCTGAATTCATCTCAAGATTTCTATTGTATTCTATATATATATTTATGCCAGTATCATGCTGTTTTGATCATTATAGATTTGTAGTATACCGGAAGTTTGGTAATGTGGTGCCTCCAGATTTGGTTTTATTTTTAAGTATTGTATTGGATATTTAGGTTTTTATCTAACTCCATGTAAAACAAAGCATTGACTGTTTAAGTTTCTTAAAGAATGACAGTAGTGCTTTGATGAGGATTGCATTAAATCTGTAGATTGCTTTGGATAGTATGGACATTTCAACAATGTTGATTCTTCCCAACCACAAGCATGGTATGTTTTTCCATTTGTTAACATCTGCTATTTCTTTTCTCAGGGTTTCATAGTTCACTTTCTAGAGATCTTTCACATCCTTTGTTACATATATTCCCATGTATTTCATCTTCTTTGGCAGTACTGTAAAAGGAATTGAGTCCTTAACTTTATTTTCACCTTGACTATTGTTGGAAAACATAAAAAACTACTGGTTTGTAGGTATTGATTTTGTATACCTAGACACTGTTGTATTCCTTGATCACTTCTAAATCACTTCTAAAAGTTTTGTGCTTGAGTTTTGTAATTGAAAGTTTTCCAGGCATAAGATCATATCATATGTGATGACTAAGAGTTTAATATCCTCTGTCCCCATTTAAATACCCTTGATCTCCTCTTGCCTGATTGCAATGGCTAGGACTATCAGTACTATGTTAAATAACAGTGGAGACAATGGGTATCCTTTTCTAGTTCCAGATCTGAGTGGAAATTTTTGCAGTTTTACTCCATTCACTAGGATATTGGCTGTGGGTATGCTGTAGATAGCCTCTATTGTTTAAGAAATGTCCCCTCTAAGCCTATTTTGTTAAGTGTTCTAATTATGGAAGGATGTTGAATATTATCAAAAGCCTTTTCTGCATCAATGGATAGAATCATATGGTCCTTGTTTTGATTTTATTTATGTGGTGTATTATATTGATAGATTTATGTATGTTGAACCAACATTGTAAAGCTGGGATAAAATCAACTTGACCATGGTGTATAATTTTTTTGATGTGTCACTGAATTCTGTATGCTAGGATCTTATTGAATATTTTTTTCATCAATAATCCTTAATTATATTGGTCTATAGTTTTCTTTCTTTGTTGGGTCCTTTCGTGGTTTGGTGATCTAGGTGGTATTTGCTTCATAGAATGTTTGGGGGAGGATTACATTTTTCTCCTATGTTTTGGAAAAGTTTATGTTATACAGGTAGTAGTCCCTCTTGGACAATTTGGTAGAATTCTCATGTGAAACCATCTGGTCCCAGACTTTTCTTTTTGGGGAGATTTTGTACAGTTGATGCTATTTCAGTGCTTGCTAAGGGTCTATTCAAAATTTCTAATTATTTCTGGTAGAATTTAGGAAGCTTGTGTGTATCCAGTATTGGTATATTTCCTCCACATTTTGATAGTTCTGAGGATAGAGTGTTTTGTAGTAATAATTGTGGATTTTTTAATTTTTGTGGTATCTATTGTTACTTTCTCTTCATCATTTCTCATTGCCATTATTAAAGATTTTATTCTTCTGCTCTGGTGAGTCTAGCTATAGATTTATCAACTTTACTAATCTTTTCTAAGAACCAACTTTTTGGTTACTTGATCTTCCAAATTGTTCCTTTGTTTTCAATTTCATTTAATTCTGTACTATTTTTGTTCTTTTCTTTTCTTATGTTGTGTTTGGAGTTTCATTGATCTTCCTTTTCCAGTTGTTTAAAATGTCCTATTAGGTTGTTGACCTTATTATCTTTCTGTTTTCTTGATGAAAGCTTCTAATCCTATAAATTTTCCTCTTTGGACTGCCTTTGCCATTTCCCACAGGTTTTTATAGTTTATGTCTTCCTTTATAATTTATTCCAAAATATGATTTTTTTCTTAATCTCTATCATTCAGTCTGTTATTTTGTTTTCATGTGTTTGTTTGAGTATGAAGATCTCTGATGCTGTTGAGTTAAATTTTTTTCCTGTAATGGTATGAGAAGATATAAGGAATAATTTCTATTCTTTTAAATTTGCTGAAGTTAGACTTGTGTCCTAAAATATGATCAATTTTGAAAGATGATCCAAGGGCTTATGAGAAGGATGTGTATTCAGTTTTTTAGGATGAAGTGTTCTATAGATGTCTGTTAAGTCCATTTGTTCTAGGATCAGATTTAAGTTCATTATTTCTTTGTGTAGTATCTTGAAGGATCTATCCATAACAGACAAAATCTCCAACTATTATAGTGCATAAAGATACAAAATTGTTTATATCTATTATGGTTTGTTTTATAAATTAAGGAGCATTCAGGTTGGGTGTATAAATGTTAATTATTGAAATCTATTCATGTTGAGTGTTTCCTTTGACAAGTATGTAGTGTCCATTTCCTTATTTTTGTAGGTTTAAATCCAATTGTATCTGCAAATAAGGTTGTAACACCTGATTTTTTTGCCTGAATTATTGTTTTCTGTCCCTTCCTCTCAAGATTCTCTATTCTATTCCCTATATCTACCTCTTTATTTTTGTGCCAGTACCATGCTTTTTTGATCACTCAAGATTTATAATATAGCCTGAAGTCTGGTAATGTGATACCTACTAATCTATTTTTATTTCTGAGTAGTGTATTGGCTATTTAAGTTTTTTTCTAATTCCATATAGATCAAAGTACTATTTTTTCAAGATCTTTAAAGTATGACAATCGTACTTTAAAATGGATGCAAAATTTTAGTTTCTTTTCATGGTGTTCTATTAGATTCCAGGTGTCTGTCTCTATTTTTGTGCCAATACCATGCTATTTTGATCACTGTTTTTGTAGTACAACCTAAAGTCTGATAGGCTAATGGCCCCAGCCCTGTTTTTATTACTAAGAATTGCCTTCCTCATATATTTTTTTTCTAGTTCCATATACAACAAAGAATTATTTTTTCCCAAATCTTGAAAGTATGATGTTGGCATTTTAATGGGGATTGCACTGAATTTGTAGATTGCTTTGGGTAATATAGACATTTTAACAATGTTGATTCTTCCCAGGCAAAAGCATGGTATGTTCTTCCATTTGCAATTCTTTTCTTAGAGTTTTATAATTCTTTTTGGAAAGGTCTTTCAGCACTTTTGTTAACTATTTCCCTAGGTATCTTATTTTCTTTGAAGCTATTAAGTAGGGAATTATATCTTTGATTATTTTCTCAACTTGGCTGTTATTGGCACATACAAAGGCTACTGATTTGTGGACATTGATGTTATACCCTGAGGCATTATTTCTTGATCACTTCCAGGATTCCTGTGATTGAGTCTCTGGGGTTCTCTAAGGATAAGATCTTATCATTGGTGTACAGATAGTGTTAGATCTCTGTCCCCATTTGGATGGCGTTTATATCCTTCTCTTGCCCAATTACATTGGCTAGAACTTCCAGCCGTATGTTGAATGGCAGTGACAATAGAGAATATCTTGATGTGGTTCCAGTTCTAAGTGGAAAATCTTTCAATTTTACTCCATTAAGTATGGTATTAGCTGTGGTCTTGTTATAGATGGCTTCAATGTTTTTAAAATGTACCAGTATGCTTATAGACTTAAGTGTTCTTGTTAGAACAGGAGGCTGAATTTTGTCAAATACATGTTCTGCATCTATTAAGAGGATCAGATTAGTTTTTGATTTTGCTTCAATTTATGTACAGAATTACATTTAAGGATTTGCATATGTTAAACTAGTCTTGTATCCCTGGGAGGAGGCCTACTTGATTATGTTGTACAAATTTTTTAATAAGGAACTATAAACTGTTGGCTAAGATTTTGTTGACTATTTTTACATCTATACTAATTAGTGAAATTTGTCTGTAGTTATCTTTTTGGGGGAAGGTCTTTTCCTTGTTTTGGCGTCAGGGTTATGTTTGCTACATAGAATGTGTTGGGGAGAATTCCTTCCTTTTCAATATTTTGGAATAGTTTCTCTCTTCTTTGAAGATTTGATAGGATTCTGGTGTGAAGCTAACTGGTTCAGGGATTCTTTTATTGTCTTTGGAAGATATTTTTTAAATTGTTTCTTAAATATTAGTGCTTGCTATTTGTCTGTCCAAGATATGTATTTCTTTTTTATTAAGTTTAGGGAGATGGTGTGATTTCAGGTATTGGTCTATTTCCTTCACATTGTCAAATTTCTGGGCATAGAGTTTCTTGTAATGGCCAGAAATAATCTCTTGTATCTCTGAGATATCTATTGTTTTTTCTCTCATTCTATTTCTGATTGAGGTTTTCGAGATTTTACTTTCCTGTTTCTGGTTAATCTGACAGAAAGTTTATTTGTTTTATTTTTTTTTTTTGAAGGACCAACTTTTTATTTCATTAATTTTCTCATGATTTTTTTTGTTTTCAATTTCATTAATTTCTGATTTAATTTTAGTTATTTCTTTTTCTTCTGCTAGGTTTGGAATGAAATTGCTCCTCCTTTTCCATTTCCTTATGATTATTAATCAGTTTGTTGATGTTCTCTTTCTGTATTTTGGATCTAGGAATCTATTAGGCCTGCTTTTGTAGTATACAACAAGTTTTGGTAACTTGTAGCTTCATTATTGTTTTGTTCCAGGAATGTAAAAATTTCTTCTTCATCTAATCCTTCATCCAACTGTCATTCAGCATAAGGTTGTTTCATTTCCATGCCTTTGTAAAGGATGAAATTTTTTGTTGGAGTTGAGTTACTCCTTTATTCCCTTGTTGTCTGAAAAGATAAAAGATATAATTACAATTCTTTTAATTTTGTTGAAGTTATATTTGTGTTCTAGCATACAATCTATTTTGGTGAGTGTTCTATGGGCTGAAGAGAAAATGTATATTCTTTAGCTTTATGATGATGTGTTCTGTATATGTCTATGAAGCCCATTTTTATAGGATCACATGTAAGTCTCTTGTATCTTTGTTTAGAGGATATGTCCAATTCTCTTAGAGGGGTTCTACAGTCCCCACTGATTATGGTCTTATGGGATACAATATTTCTCAGAGAAAAGAATGCCTGTTTTATAAATCTGGGAGCATTTAAGTTGGATGCATAAATATTTAGAATGGAAATTTCCTACTTTTGTATTGTTCCCTTGACCAGTATGAAGTGACCATCTTTGTTTTTCTTAATTTTAGTTGCTTTAAATCTGCTTGTATTTGAAAATAAGATTGTGACCCTTCCTTTCTTCTACTTCCATTTGCTTGAAATATTGTTTTCTGTCCCTTTGCCCTGAATCTTGACTTTTCTTTGAAGGTTAAGTGTGTTTCCTGTGGACATCATATGTATGGCTTGGGCTTTTTTATTTTTTATTTTTTTTTGAGACAGAGCCTCAAGCTGTCACCCTGGGTAGAGTGCTATGGCATCACAGCTCACAGCAATCTCCAACTCCTGGGCTCAAGTGATTCTCTTGCCTCTGCCTCCCAAGTAGCTGGGACTACAGGTGCCTGCCACAATGCCCAGCTATGCTTTTGTTTGGTTGCAGCTGTTGTTGTTTGGCAGGCCTGGGCTGGATTTGAACCCACCAGCTCAGGTGTATGTGGCTGATGCCTTAGCTGCTTGAGCCACGGGTACCAAGCCGGCTTGTGCTTTTTTTATCCAATCAGCCAGGCTGTGCCTCTTTAGTAGGGAATTCAAATCATTTACATTTATTAGGAAAATTAATAAGTGTGATGGGGTTTTATTCAATTTCTTTTGCTTAGTTTTATTCTTTGTGCCATCGTGGAAGCTAAATTTTGTTCTTTAGTTTCTGGGCACTTACTTTGCAGATAGTCCATTGTTGTGGTTAGTGTGCAGAATAAGTCTAATTATTTCCAGGAGGTGGAGCAAGATGGTGCAGGGGATGCATCCCTGGGTCACCTCTCCTGGTGGTTTCAGGTGAGAGTATGGAGGCTATATCTTTTCCCATGTGAAGTGCTAGCATGGACAAGCAGAGCAGGGTGTGCGGCAAGGAGGTGAATTGCTGGATTGAAAGTGTAGCCCAGAACTATGGTGTCTTCCAGAAAAAACTCAGGGAAGCAGCTGAAATGGCAACAGCTATGACCTGCGGCAGCTGAAATCACAGCACTGGGTCTATGGCTGGTGCCCAGAGAGGCAGAAACCAATCCCTCTCCCACAAAGAACTTCTGTGCCCAAATTGTGGGGAGTTTGAGTGTTTCATGGAGAGTGTTGTGAGGCATGGATTCTCAAATGGAATTTGGCAGCCAGAAAGGGGAGCCATTTGGACCCAATTTGGGCATCAGGGATCCAGGAAATTGGACAGAAACTTGAGTGGAACAGGCTGAAGAAAGGATCTCTGACATTGAAGACAAAGCTTTTGAACAAGCCCAAGAGTGCAAAGACAAAAAAAAATGGAAAGCAAAAATGGATCTTTCTCTTAGAGAGCTCTGGGATAATTCGAAGAAAACTAATATTTGCCTTATAGTAATCCCTAAATGTGAGGAAGCTGCCTCACAAAACACAGAGACTCTTCTTCATGAAATTTCAAAACAGAATTTTCCAGACATACCAAGAGATTCTGAAATTCAGATAGGAGATGGTATCAAAACCCCAGCACAATTGAACCTGAACAAGACATCCCCCAGGCACATCATAATTAACTTCACTAAAGTTATATGAAAGAGAAAATTCTGAAAGCAGTTAGATGCAAGAAAACCATAACCTACAGAGGATAGTATTGGAATGACTGCAGATCTTCCTGCTGAAATCTTTCAGGTTAGAAGAGTATGGTCAGCAACATTTAATCTCCTAAAACAAAACAAAACAATTTCCAACTCAGGATCCTATAGCTGGCTAAAATGAGTTTCAGGTATGAAGGAGAAATTGAATACTTTAATGAAATCTACATGTTGAAGAAATTTGCCATAACTAAACCAGCTCTGCAGGAAATTCTCAAACCTATCCTCCATAATGACCATTGCAATCTCCCACTACAAAAGTAAACTCACCCAGAAATTTTTGATCAAATTTCAACTTCCACAGTGGTGAAAGGATTAAAAATGTTTACTGGACTTTTGAGCAACTTGAGGACTAATATCTCACCAGGTCTTTCAATAATTTCAATCAATATGAATGGCCTAAACTGCCCTTTAAAGAGGCACAGATTGGGTGATTGGATATAGAAACTCAGACCAGATATCTGTTGTATCTAAGAATCACATATTACTTTAAAAGATAAATACAGACTCAGAGTGAAGGGATGGTCATCTATATTCCAAGTAAATGGAAAATAGAAAAAAAGCAGGTGTTGCAATTTTATTCACAGATACATTAGGATTTAAATCAACAAAAATAAGCAAAATAAGGATGACCTTTATATATTAGTCAAGGGTAATACCCAAATGATGAGATTTTAATTATCAATATCTATGCACCCAACTAGAATGCACCTCAATTTATAAGAGATACTCTAACAGGCATGAGCAACTTGATCTTTCCCAGCTCTATTATAGTCAGAGATTTTAACACTCCTTGGGCAGTATCGGATCAATCCTCCAATAAGAAGCCTAGCAAGGAAATTTTAGATTTAAATTTAACTATTCATATTTTGAACCCAGCTGACATCTACAGAACATTTCATCCAAACAAATCTGAATACACATTTTACTCTACAGTCCATGGAACATACTCCAAAATAGATCATATCTTACGCCATAAATCTAACCTAAATAAATTTAAAAGAATAGAAATTGTTCCATACATCTTCTCAGACCATCATCGAATAAAAGTTGAACTCAGTAACAACAGGAATCTGCAGTCTCATACAAAAACATGGAAGCTAAATAACCTTATGCTGAATGACAGATGGGTCAGAGACAAGATCAAGAAGGAAATTCAAATTTTTTAGAACAAAATGACAAGGAAGACACGAGTTGTCAGAACCTCTGGGAGACTGCAAAGGCAGTCCTAAGAGGGAAATTTATAGCTCTGCAAGCCTTCCTTAATAGAACGGAAAGAGAGGAAGTTAACAACTTAATGGGACATCTCAAGCAATGGAAAAAGGAAGAACATTCCAATCCGAAACCCAGCAGAAGAAAAGAAATAACCAAAATCAGAGCAAAATTAAATGAAATAGAAAACAAAAGGATTATAGAACAGATTAATAAATCAAAAAGGTGGTTTTTTGAAAAGGTCAATCAAATATAAACCTTTGTCCAACCTAACCAAGAAAAAAAGGATAAAATATCTAATCTCATCAATCATAAATGGTAAAGATGAAATAACAACAGACCCTTTAGAAACTCAAAAAATCTTTAGGCAGTGCCTGTGGCTCAATCGGCTAAGGCGCCAGCCACGTACACCTAAGGTGGCAGGTTCGAATCCCCAGCCCAGGCCCGCCAAACAACAATAATGGCTGCAACCAAAAAATGGCTCGGCGTTGTGGCGGGCACCTGTGGTCCCAGCTACTTGGGAGGTGGAGGCAGGAGACTAGCTTGAGCCCAAGAGTTGGAGGTTGCTATGAGCTGTGATACCATGGCACTCTACCCAGGGGGATAGCTTGAGGCTCCATCTCAAAAAAAAAAAAATCTTTAATGAATATTACAAGAAAATTTATTCCTAGAAATATGAAAATCTGAAAGAAATTGACCAATACTTGGAAGCACTCCATCTCCCATAACTTAGCCAGAATGAAGTGGAAATGTTGAACAGACCCATATCAAGTGCTGAAATAGCATCAGCTATACAAAATCTCCCCGAAAAGAAAAGCCCGGGGTCAGAAAGCTTCATGTCAGAATTCTACCAAACCTTTAAAGAGGAACTAGGACCTATATTATTCAACCTTTTCCCAAATATTGTAAAAGATGAAAGACTACCCAACACAATCTATGAAGCAAACATCACCTTGATTCCCAAACCAGGAAAAAACCCAACAAGAAAAGAAAATTATAGACCAATATCACTAATGAATATTGATGTGAAAATATTCAACAAGATCCTAACCAACAGAATCCAGCAACACATCAAAAAAATTATACACCACGACCAAGTGAGTTTTATCCCAGGATCTCAAGGATGGTTCAACATACATAAAAATATAAATGTAATTCATCACATAAACAAATCAAAAACAAAGACCTTATGATTCTCTCAATTGATGCAGAAAAAGCTTTTGATAACATCCAGCATCCCTTCATGATCAGAACACTTAAGAAAATTGGTACAAAAGAGACATTTCTTAAGTTGATAGAGGCCTTCTATAATAAACCCACAGCCAATATTGTATTGAATGGAGTCAAACTGAAATCCTTTCCACTCAGATGAGGAACCAGGCAAGGGTGCCCATTTTCCCCATTGCTATTTAACATTATAATGGAAGTTCTAGCTTTTGCAATTCAGGAAGAAAAGGCAATTAAGCATATCCATATAGGAACAGAAGAGATTAAACTTTCATTTTTCACAGATGATAAGATTGTTTATCTGGAAGATACCAAGGATGTGACTACAAAACTCCTAGAAGTGATCAAGGAATACAGCAGTATCTCAGGTTACAAAATCAACAATCATAAATCTGTAGCCTTTATATATACCAACAGCAGCCAAGCTGAAAAAAAACAGTCAAGGACTCTATTCTGTTCACAGTGGTGCCAAAGACAATGAAATATTTGGGAGTTTACCTAACAAAGGATGTGAAAGATATCTATAAAGAGAACTATAAAACTCTAACAAAAGAAATTGCTGAAAATGTTAACAAATGGAAAAACATACCATGCTCATGGCTGGGAAAAAATCAACATTGTTAAAATGTCCATATTACCCAAAGTAATATATAATTTTAATGAAATCTATATTAAAGGTCCACTGTCATATTCAAAGATCTAGAAAAATTAATACTTCATTTTATATGGAATCAGAAGAAACCTTGAATAGCCAAGACATTATTCAGGAATAAAACAAAGAAGGAGGAATCGTGCCACCAGACCTCAGACTATACTATAAATCGATAGTACTTAAAACAACCTGTCATTGGCAGAAAAACAGAGGGGTAGATGTATGGAACAGAATAGAAAGCCAACAGATAAATCCAGCTACCTACCATTACCTTATCTTTGACAAACCAACTAAAAACTTTGAGTGGGGACAAGATTCCCTATTCAACAATTGGTGCTGGGTGAACTGGCTGGCAACTTGTAGAAGACTGAAACTGGATCCACACCTTTCACTATTAACTGAGATAGATTCTCACTGGATTAAGGACCTAAACTTAAGAGTTGAAACCATAAAACTACTAGAATAAAGTGCAGGGAAAACACTTTAAGAAATTGGCCTGGACAAACTTTTTATGAGATGAACCCCATGGGCAAATGAAGCAACATCAAAAATACACTATTGGGACCTAATCAAAATAAAGAGCTTCTGCACAGCCAAAAACACTGTAAGTAAAGCAAGCAGACAGCCCTCAGAGTGGGAGAAAATACTTGCAAGCTATGTCTCCGACAAAGGTTTAATAATCAGAATCCATAGAGAACTCAAACGCATTAGCAAAAAAAAAAAAAAAAAAAAAAAAAAAAACCAAGTGCTCCCATCACAGATATGCAAAGTACTTGAAGAGAAATTTCACCAAAGAAGATAGACATGTGGCCTATAGATATATGAAAAAATGCTCACCATCCTTAATCATCAGAGAAATACAAATCAAAACTACTTTGAGATATCACCTAACTCCAGTGAGATTAGCCCATATTACAAAATCCCAAAACCAGAGTTGCTGGCATGGATGTGGAGAAAAAGGAACACTTCTACACTGTTGGTGGGAATGCAAACTAATACATTCCTTTTGGAAAGGCATCTGGAGAACACTTAGAGAACTAAAAATTGACCTGCCATTTTACCCTACAATTTCTTCATTAGGTATATACCCAGAAGATAAAAAATCACATTACAATAAAGATATTCATATCAGAATGTTTATTGCAGCCCAATTCATAATTGCCAGGTCATGGAAGAAGCCCAAGCACCCATCGATCCATGAATGGATCAATAAACTGTGGTATATGTACACCATGGAATACTATGTAGCCCTAAAGAAAGATGGAGACTTTACCTCCTTCATGTTTACATGAATGGAACTGGAAAATGTTCTTCTTAGCAAAGTATCACAAGAATGGAAGAAAAAGTATCCAATGTACACAGCCCTTTTATGAAACTAATTTATAGTTCTCAAATGAAAGCTACAACCTAATTCTAGCCCAAGAATATGGGAACAGGTGGGGGAGGGGAGTGGAGATGGGCCGATGGGTGGTGGGAGGGTGACTGGAAAGATCACCTATATGGTCTGTCTAACAAGGGTACAAGTGAACTTTTCTAGAACTAGAGTATAAATGTTTTAACACAATAACTAAGTAAATGACACAAAGTCTATGTTAACCAGTGTGATGAAAATATTTCAAATTGTTTATGAAAACACTGCGCTGTACCCCATGTTTGCATTAATGTACACAGCTATCATTTAATAAAAAAAAAGGAAAAAAAAAGTCTAATTATTTCCTTTAGAGCTAGTCTTGTTGTGCCAAATTTCCTCAATGTTTGTATATTATTAAAACATTTGAATTCTAAATTGATTTTTCAAGTTAGTTTATCAGGATACAGAATTCAGGGCTGAAAATTTTTTAGTTTAATAACATTAAAAATATATGGAAATTCTCTTCTGGCTTGGAAATTTTCAGGTGATTAGTCTGCTGTAACCCTGATGGATCTGCCTCTGTGGGTCAATTGACACTTACTCCGGGTTGCTTTAAGAATTTTCTCCTTTGTCATGACGTTGAACAGGTTCATTACAATGTTTTGAAAATGCTCTTTGTGTTGAGATGACCCAGGGTTTGATATCCCTCTATAAGAGGTGTTTCAGAATCTTTAGTGAAACTAGGAACATTTTCATTTATGATATCCTTGAGTGGGGATTCCATTCCTTTGAGATGTTCTTTTTCCCCTTTGGGGATCCCTATAGATAATATGTTTTAATGCTTTATGAAGTCCCATAGTTATCTGAGTGAATGTTTTGCTTTCTATCTCTTCTTTTCTGGCTTGTTATCTGCCTGGGTTACCTTATGAACTTTATCTTCTAGCTCTGAGATTCCTCTTCTGCAGGGTCTAATCTGTTATTGATACTTTCTATTGAATGTTTAAGTTCCCTGATGGACTCCTTTAAGTGTTTAAGCTCTTCCATATCCATTTTATATTCTTCATATATTACCTGCAATTTTTTGGTGCTGTTTTCCACTTTCTCATCAATTCTCTTTACTGCCTTTAGCAACCACATTTTAAATTGCTTTTCTGTCTTTTTAAAAAACTTTTGTGGAGCCCTCTCCATTAGTTGACCTTGGGAGGGTTGCTCTGTTTTGGTTTTTCATGTTGCCAAAATTTTTCTGTTGGTTCCTTCCATGCGTGTTTTCTTCTTGTTAATTTCCTTCCCCTGCTTTTTCCTACTCACTGCCTCCTTCACTTGGAATTATCTTGTCTCAGAACTTAGGTTTTGAAGTACCCCATAAGATAAAGCCAAAATGAAGAGAATGGTAAAGAATAAGGAGGGAGAAAGAAGAGAAAAATCAATCAATCAATCAATCAATAAAGAGAAGGAGGGTGAAAGAAAATAATTAGAGAATAGGACAGGATAGGGCTAGAGAAAGTGAGTGACAGGAGAAATGGTGTTGTTTGTTTGTCTGGGTTCTATGGCCACACCTACAACTCCAGGACATTGGAGTGGGCTGGGCTGGTCCCTCAATGTCTGGAGCTCCTTACCAGCTTGGGAAAAAGCAAGATCTCACCTCCTACAAATAAAGACAGACAAAGGAAAGCAGTATGTCATGGTGGAGAACTGCCATTACTCTCTTTCCAAAAGCCAAAGCTAGAAGGACACCCTGTATTGTGAGATTGTGGCCTCCTGACATGACACCCCCAAGCAAACCATTGCTATGACCCCCCAGCACTGAGAGAGAAGCAAAAAAAAAAAACAATAAAAATTAAAAGTATAATTATATAAGGTAAAGAAAAAAGGGATATCTTAGCTGTTGCATAAAAAAATTATGTCACTAGGTGACACCTGTGTCTCAGTGTGTAGGGCACGGCCCCATATACTGAGGGTGGCAGGTTTGACCCGGCCCTGGCAAACCTGTAACAAAAAATAGCTGGGTATTGTTTTGGGCACCTGTAGTTCTAGCTACTCTAGAGGTTGAGGCAAGAGAATTGCCTAAGCCCAAGAGCTAGAGGTTGCTGTGAGCTGTGATGCCACAACACTCTACTGAGGGTGACAAAATGAGACTCTGTCTCGAAACAAAAAAGAAAGAAAAAAATATGTGGGAAAGATGAGAAAAAAATAGAATAATCTCTAACAAATGAGACAAAAAGGATTCAGTAAATAGATTAGCCCCAAATAAAAAAGCTGTCAGGCATCTCCTTACTGTCCACAGTCCTCTATGGGTGGGCTGCCCATTCCCATGTACTCAGCTTCTGAGCTGTTCTCTTCAGCTCCAGACCTCCTCACTAGCTCCTGTGGTCCACCACTGCTTCACTGAGCCCCTGAAGTGATGTCTCTAGGTAGATTCCCCCATCCAGAAACGGTGGGAGTTTTCTTTCCCCTGCCTTGCCACAAGTGTCTTGAGGGAGATATTTCTAGTCTGTCATCTACCTCCACCCACTTCAGCATTTTCTTTTCTTATTAAAAGTCCAAAAACAATAGATGTTGGTATAGATGCAGAGTGAAGGAATACTTATACTCTTGTTGTGACTGTAAATTATTACAACCTCTATGGAAAACATGGAAACTCCTCAAAAAGCTAAAAGTTCACCTATCGGTTGATCCAGCAATCCCACTTCCTTTCCTTTGGGATCCAAAGGAAAGGAAGTTATTTTATGAAAAAGATACATGCACTTGAATGTTCACTACAGAGCAACTCACAATACCAAAGATGTGCAATCAGACCAAATACCTAACATTATGAGTGGATTAACAAAATGCGATACATGGCATACCATGTAGTATATGTGCTTCTCCACCATGAACAAAAATGGGTTAAGTATTTGTGCAAAATGTTTCATGGAACTAGAAACCATTCTTCTTTTTTTTTTTTTTGAGACGGAGCCTCAAGCTATCCCCCTGAGTAGAGTACCATGGCATCACAGCTCATAGCAACCTCCAACTTCTGGGCTCAAGTGAGTCTCCTGCCTCTGCCTCCCAAGTAGCTGGGACCACAGGTGCCCGCCACAACGCCCAGCCATTTTTTGGTTGCAGCCATCATTGTTGTTTGGCGGGCCTGGGCTGGGGATTCGAACCTGCCACCTTAGGTGTACGTGGCTGGCTCCTTAGCCAATTGAGCCACAGGCGCTGAGCCTGGAAACCATTATTCTAAGTGAAGAATGTGAAAAATAGGAGAGAGAAAAAACAACATATGTACTCACTATTAAATTAGAACTGATGAATATGCATGTGCACATAAGGGATATGTATAACCCAAATTCAAGCATAATAAATTTGACACATATAACAAAAACATTTGCACCATAGTAAAAATTTGAAATGTAAAATTAACACAGGAAACAAAAACTCTTACAAATTGATAGTGAAAGAAAAAATTCAGAAAGATAAGCCATAGATTGAAAATAAAGAATTAAAAACTAATGAATAAAAAAACCTGAAGAAGAAACAAAAACGTAGAAGATGCAATTAATTAGAATAATCTAAACATTCAAAAAGCTAATACATGTTATAAATAACTAGCAAAGTGCATATTAAATAACAAATCAAATATCATTTCTTATGCAGTGGTTTGCAGTAATAAATGAGTAAAAGTGCTCATTGTTGAGGATATAGAGAACAGAAACACTTGAGTAGGTAATAGGAGTGAAAACTTGTACATATATAAACCCTTTGGTGTAACAAATTGGGACTTTATAATATGCCTGAGTATATTTTTATTTAAAACCCAGCAATTTCAAAAATTCACAAGAAGTCATGATCACAAATACACACAAAAAAGTTTTCTTGCTGTTGTTGTTAAGAGATAAATTAAATGGAGCACCCTAACTGCCCATCACTGTAAATAGGGATGGACAAATAGTATATGGCATATCTTCACTTTTTGGTAACGTATACACTTAAAATAAGTGCCCTTATTTTGAATGCATCAAATACAAAACTAATACATGATATTATGTAAAATGCTTCATAACATATAATCACAAAACCACAACCACATATAATAAAACAACATGCATCTTTTGTGTATGTCCTTGGTTTTGTGAGGGTAGTCTCTGTAGCTCTGATGATCTAGGCTAGGCTTGATCAATAATCTGTGATACAGCCAGATATTAGCTAATCTAGGATGTATCCAATAGGGAAAATTGTCTGTGCCCCATTTTATCTACATCCTTGAGCCAGCTAGCAAGTATGTTTTCATGGAGTTGGCAGACAAACAAGATGGCAAGAAGAAAAGCGTATGATACTTTCAAGTCTCCCTTTGAGTTAACTCAGTTAACATCCCTTTGACCCAAGTAAGTCACAAGCCACAGGATGGCACCTATAATTTTAGGTATCCAAATAATGCAATGTTCCTTGTTCAAAATAATTAAGTATCTGTCAATAATGCAGAGAAAGTGCAACCCTGTATTGTTGGTGGGAATGTAAACTAATACAGCCACTATGGAAAACAATCTAGAGGTTCCCCAGAACCTCAGCTCAGAAACTATCAATTGAGAACTACAAAGAGAACTATCACATGATGCAGTAATTCCACTCCTGAGCATTTATCCAACAGAAAAGGAATTAGTATATTGATATATAAGAGACATGTGCACATCACGTTGATTGAAGCAATATTCACAATAGCCAAAGTATGGAATCAACCTAGGTGTCCAACAACAGATGAATGAAGAGAATGAGGAGTATATACTCAGTGACATACTAGTCAATTATAAAAAAAGAATCAAATCCTGTCATTTGTAGCAATAAGGACGGAACTGAGAATATTATGTTAAGTGAAAAAATCCAGGAACAGAAAGTTAAACACCAGATGTTTTCAGTCATATTTTGTAAGGTTAAAAAAAAAGTTGATCTCATATAAATAAAAAGTAGAACAGAAGCTACTAGAGATCATGAAAGGTAGAGAAAAGGAAAGGGTGAGAGACTTGTTAAAAGATACAAAACTACAGCTAGATCAGAGGAAAAGTTCTAGTGTTTTATAGCACTGTAGAATGACTATAGTTAGCAATAATGTACAGGTACAAGTAATTAGAAGAAGGACATTGAATGTTTCCAATACAAAGTAATTATACACGTTTGAGGTTATAAATACGCTATTGATAATTACCCAGATCTGATCACTACACACTATGTGTAAAAAAATCTCACTATTATGCATACCTCACAAATATGTATAATTATTTATAAAATTAAAAATGTAGTGAAAAATAAAGAAACTCTCAAGACAGCAACAGCAGAGCATTAAACTAAGTGCAGGACCCTTCTTATCATGGGGCTCAGAAGAAACACACAATCCTGAACCTCAGTTGCACAGCAAAGCTCAGATCCCTGAAAATATGGTGACTAGGAAAGATGTTTATAGCCCCCATGCTCTGATGATAAGTACTTCAAAGTAACATGGTAAAGAATGAAAATATGAGTAAGTGTAAAGAATGTTTATTTTTTGGTTTAAAGCATCTCTAGGGGAGAAAATATATTTGATACTTGGGTTTTTCAATTCAACTATGAATTGAAAAAATCTTATAACTACCTGACTGTTATTTTTTAAAAATTCTTTTAACATTAACACCTTAAAAAAAATCAGATTAAAGGGTGGCATGTGGCTCAAGGAGTAGGGTGCTTGCCCCATATACTGGAGGTGGTGGGTTCAAACCTGACTCAGGTCAAAAACTGCAAAAAAGAAAAAAAAAGGATTAATTACTAATAAATTGCAGATTTAAAAAATCAGATTAATATAAGAGTAATGTAAGGATTTGCATTTGTCATGTAAAGTCCAAGTTACAGTTGAGCCCTTTACCCAGGAGGTGAGCCACAAAACTCTACACTGTACTCAATAGATGAGAGCTCTCCTCTCCTCCCTCTTTATCCCCCACTTCTTGAATGAAATATGTTTTTCTCACGTGTGGGCATGCAGTTGTTTATATACTTGTTTTATATTAATATTTAGTATACTGGATGCCTGCTTTTCCTTTCTTATGTCACTTAGGAGGATATTCTTCAAATCCTTCCAGATAAATACAGAAGATATGAAGTCTCTATCTTTCTTTACGGCTGAATAGCATTTCAATAGTATTCATATACCACAATTTGTTCATCCATTCATGGGGTGATGGCCACCTGGGCTGTTTCCACATCTTTGTGATTGTGAATTAAGATGCCATAAGCCCATTTCTGGGCATAGGCTTTTCTTTTCTTTCTTTCTTTCTTTCTTTTTTTTTTTTTTTTTTGTAGTAAGCAGTAATGATCTTTTGTAACTTGGTTGTCTCTGTTTTTATTTCTCATTATTCATTTCTGATTGAAAGTATTAGAGATATTACTTTTCTGTTTCTAGTTAATATAGCCAAGGGTTTATTGATTTTATTAATCTTTTAAAACAACTAAATTTTGTTTTACTAATCATCTAAATGTATCTTTTGTATCATCTAAATGTATCTTTTGTTCTCAGTTTCATTACATTGTGATCTAATTTTGGCTTTTTCTTTTCTTTTGATAAATTTGATAATGGATTGCTCTTCCTTTTCCAGTTTCTAGAGATGGTTCATTAAGTAGGTGATGTATGCTGTTTTTTGGATGTGGTCATTTAATGTGATAAATTTCTCTGTTACAGAAGCCTTTGAAGTATTCCATGGTTTTGAAAGCTAGTGGATTCATTTCATTTTTTTTCAAGGATTCTAATCATTTCCTTCTTTATTTCCTCTTTGAACCAGCTATTGTACAACATAAGGTTCTTTAGTTTTCATGATTTTGTTCTGGGTTTTTGTTGAAGTGAGTTCTACTTTTATTCAATTATGGTCAGAAAACATATACGGTATAATTTCTATTCTTTTAAATTTGTTGCAATTTTAAAAAGGATATCAATTTTGGATGATGACCCATGAGCTGACAAGAAGAACACATATTCAATATTATTGGTGTAGAATGTTCTGCATATGTCTGTTAGCCAATTAATTCTAAAGTCATGTGTAATTCCATCACTTCTTTGCTTAGTTTGTGCTTGGAGGATCTGTTCAGTTCTGTCAGTGGGATGTTCAGGTCCCTAGTTATTATGGTGTTGCAGGATATCATGTTGTTCAGACTGGTTAGGGTTTGTTTTATGTATCTGGGAGCTTTTCAATTGGATACATAGATATTTACAATCAAAATGTCTTCATATCACATCGTTCCCTTGCCCAGTTTTAGTGTCCTTCTTTGTCTTTCTTTACTTTTGTTGGTTTGAATCCCAATGTATCTCCAAATAAGATGACAATTACTACTTTAAAAAAAATTTCCATTTGACTGAAATATTGTTTTCTAGCCCTTCCCCCTGAGTCTTGTATTGTCCTTGGTGAAAAGATGTGTTTCCTGAGGACCTAATATAATTGGTTTATGCTTTTTTAAAAATTAAGTCATATATACATAGATCATGTCTACATTTATGCCTTTGTGGATTCAATGTGTTGATTATTTGTACAAATTGGAGTGCTAACATCCTACTAATTATCATAGCTTTCACCTCATTTACTTAATTACAGTTTTAAAACATTGGTGAAAGTGTCCCATGAAACCCCTTGTTTGGAGACACAGAGGAAAGCACTGTTAGACAAAATAATTGGAATGAAAAGGGGGGCTGAGGCTCTTTCGGGCACACAGCTGACGCCCATGTTTATTGAGCTCCTTATAAACCTATTTTAGTAAAGGTTAAAAATAGCAAAAAGAAGCAAAACAAGGTAAGACGCCATTAAAAACTCCAAATCAGGACAAAATAGGTACTGATCACAAGCACAGTTAAAAAAAGGCATTTTTACTTCAGACTTAACCACAAAAGTGCCAGGATGTCTGTTCCTGTTTGCCCATTTCCTTTAAGCCAAAACTGACTACTGTTGTGTAAGTGAGGGGGGAACGTACAGGATACAGCAGCCCGTTGCCTCAGCAAGTGTTATCTCCAGCTACAACCTGGAGAAACCCACCAGCTATCTTATCTGTAAAATGTGATTGTCTGCTTTTAGGCAGATCTAAACATATTCTCAGAATAAGAAGCTTAGAGTCACGTTCCTTAGGGAGCACTTGAGAATAAACTACTATGCTTAGTTATGGGGGGCTGCACCCCAACATTTTCCCCTTTCTATTTATTGGCCTCAATTTGTGGCAATAGCCAAGAAGACTGAAGACTTCATCTTAAATAAATTTTTAATGATCCAATATAATGCAAATCCAATAAGGCAAAACAGAAACCAAGAACCAGCAGCAGTGCCAAACAAAGTATGAATCTTATCTATAGGACTTAACTGAGCAATACCATCCGAAATGCCTTTTAAAATTTCATCTCCATTAATTGGTTGTAACTTTTGTTCAAATGTACTATACACTTGATGTTGTAATTCAGTAATCTCAGAAGTTAAATTTTCATGATTCAATAAATGTTTTTAATTTTATTCCAAGGAAACCAAAGTCTCATTACAAAGTACAGGAGTTATACAATAAGAAGAAACATTCCAATCACATTTTAATTTTCTCTGCTTTCTAAACTATACAATTGATCACATAATAATATAACTGTTTGTTCTAAATCAGCCAATTCATTATGTATTTCAGTGTCAATTTGTTTTTGAGACACCCACAATCTTTCAGCATTTCTATGCCATTGAGTCACAAATTTTTCAGTCTTAACAGATTCAGTGAGGGCTATTCCAGCAGTGGCTGTGGAAGCAATGACAACTATGATCCCCAAAATTGCCATTATCAGGAAATTAGTAAATCTCTTTGTCCTCTTTGTCAACCTCTGGGCAAGGTTCGCTAGGATGGAAATGGCAGGAGACTCTTCCCATGGCCTCATCATTTTCTAGGGCAGCCAAACGCTAGTTCTTGCCCAGAGTAAATAGATCTTATCTTGGAAAAAATCAAATCTCATAGACACATTAAAATAAGTAAACAACCAGCATTTTCCAGGACAATGGATTTCACCTGTATGTTCATTCCAAGTGAGCCACTAACCAAACATGAGGAAGCTTCACACAAGCAGAAACAAAATGTACTTTCTTCCATTTAAAATGAAAGGCATGTTGAGAGTTTGGCTTAGACTTAGATGTATGGGTTTCTCTCCAAGCATGTAATCCAAATAATGCTGCGCCAACTTTCCATAAATCAGGCTGTGATGGATACCCAGTAATACTAGGAGCAGGTGGTGTAAAACCACTTTCCTTCCATACTAATTCTTTTGAGGAAAAATAAATTATATCACTTGCATTTCTTATATGTTCCAAATAACTGTAACCAGATCCTGATTTCTCTTCAACTTATACCAAAGGTCTCCAATCTACAACAGAGCCATATTTAGTTTGCCTTAAAATATATAAATGAGAGCCTTGACATTTTGACCAATGAATCCAATTTTTTGTATCAGTGAATACATGCAGCATACAATGAGGCAAAGGAGGAAATGAAGCCTGTTGGATTGAAAGTAATTTTGTAAAAGTCATAGTTGACAATAGATACATCACATGATTAGTAGAATGATTTCCAAAACTAACCCATTGCTGTGGGCCAAAAAATAAACAGGGTGGTTCAAGACCTAGACATATAGGTGGTCCTGTTACTCCAGTAGGATAATTAGAAAGAAAAGTTCCTTCTTCCTCTGGTTGAAAAGGACCTCTGTTGTCATACAGTCCAGGAAGCCATGTGCTTTCATTTATATAGATAGAGACTGATGGCTCAAACCAAGAAACACCTCTTAATAAGGGAGGATTAGGAACATAACTCCAATAGATATAATCTAGTTGTGCACTTACCTGTGTGTTAAGTATGGCTATCATTGCAAAGAACAAAGCCTGAGAGGTCACCTGTTGACGGCTCATGGTCACCATGGTTCTTGCTTCCTGGCACAGCTGGAAGATTCCTTTCCATGTTATCGGAGGAGGTGGGTTCTGGTTCCTCTGGAACCTCTGAGTAATTTTGGGGATGACTGGATCCCTTTGCTCTTCTAACGAGAGGGTGGACATTCTCTCGGTTAGATTCTGGGCTCTCCACTGCTAAGCTCACTGGCGGATGTGTGACATCATGCTGGAGTTTGATATGTTTATCTGAGAGCCAGAATTCATTATTTCTTGTGAAGAGAAGAGCATACCCTCTACCCCATCATAGTACTACAGCTGGATACCATTCATTTTTCATGACATCCTTGTAATATACAGGCTGATTGATAGCAGTTTCTGCTTAAATACCCATAATTTGTCTGCAAGTGTCTTTCCTTCCAAATCCAAATTCAAAAATTCTAAAGTGAATAAAGCTGAAGGTATTTTATCACGGGGTGTGATATTATATCCTATTCCCCTTTTTTGTTTAAAGAGCATATCTTTTAAAGTCTACTTTATCTTTCAATTATGGCTTGTCCAGTACTATTTCTAGGAATTCCAGTTATATGCTTGATCTGATATGTTTTAAAAAATTGTTGACATTTGTTAGAAATATATGCAGATCCATTATCAGTTTTTATTGTTTGTGAAATTCCCATAACAGCAAAAGCTTCTAATAAATGTGTTATAACAGCATCAGCCTTTTCAGAAGTTAATGGCATTGCCTATGAAAAATGAGAATAAGTATCAATAGAATGATGAATATATTTAGTTTTGCCAAATTCTGAAAAGTGGGTAATGTCCATTTGCCAAATTTCATTAGCCTTGACCCCTTTTGGATTTGTTCCTGCTGGTAAAGATGGGGTGGATATAAGCTGGTATGTTGGGCAATAATTCAATATCTCCTTAGCTGCTCTCCATGTAATTTGAAATTTTTGTCATAGAGAGGCAGCATTATTGTGATGGAGAGAATGTTCATCTTTAGCTCTCTGGATAGATCCTATAAGAGCATCAATCTTCTCATTTCTCTTAGATAAAGGCCCTGGTAAGTGGGAATGGGCTCTAACATGAATTATATAGAGAGATAATGTACGGTTTCTAATTAATTTTTATAGTGAATTAAACAATTGGAATAATTCTGAACCATCATCAGATAATGTAGTAGTTTCTATGTTTTGAACTACATAAGCACAATAAATTGAATCAGTGAGGACATTTATTATCTTCTCAGAAAAATATTCTAATAACAAAATAGTAGCAAATAGTTTAGCCTTTTGAACAGACTTAAAAGGAGATTGTTTGACTTTATGAATATTGCCACAAATATAACCAGCTTTTCCATCTTTATTAGCATCAGTAAAACAATTAAGAGCTCCTTTTATAGGTTTAAAAACTACTGTTTTAGGTGAAATCCAAGAAGTTGTTTTGAGAAATTGCACCCTTTATCAGGAGGGTATTGATTATCTACCTCTCCCAAAAAATCTATTAGAGCTATTTGCCAATCTTGTGACATGGTAAAAGAGTCAGCAATCTGTTTATTAGTCAGGGGGACCACAATTCTATCTGGGTCTCACCCTACCATCTGTCGAAGACGGTATCTTCCTTGAAGGATGACATGTGCTATTTTTTTCAATGTATGGTTGAAGCTTTTTAATAGCTTTATGAGGTAAAAAAAACACCATTCAATGAAATTATTATCTTGGGTCCTGTGGGAGAATGTTCATATGGAAAAACATATTATCTTGGGTCCTGTGGGAGAATGTTCAGATGGAAAAACATATAAAATAAAATTACTGTTGTCAATTATTCGGTCTAATTGAACTTTCTGAATATGTTTTTCTAACCATTTAAGCTCCTTTTCTGCTTCTGGTGTTAAAGTTCTAGGACTATTGAAATCAGTATCTCCTTCTAAAATGGAAAATAAATGACTTAAAGAATAAGTTGGGATACCCAATGAGAGGTGCACCCAGTTAATATCTCCTAATAATTTTTGAAAATCATTAAGTGTTTTTAAAGAATCTCATTTAATTGTACTTTTTGAGGAATGATTTACTGGACAGTGACTTTGTATCCTAGATATTTCCACGGATCTTCTCTTTGAACTTTTTCAGGAGCTACCTGGAGCCCATATTCCTCAAAGAGTATGCAAGCAAATTAAATGATATTATTTAAAATATATTTGTCTCAATGAGCAAAAAGAATATCATCCATGTAATGATTGTAAATATCATCAGGAAACTCCAAAGCCAATTTCTGTAAAGGTTGCTGTACAAACATTTGACATAAGGTAGGGCTATTCAACATCCCTTGGGGCAAAACCTTCCATTGATAACTTTTAGTTGGAGAATTGTGATTTAAATGGAGAATAGTAAATGCAAAGCTATCAGAATCTTCTTCTGTGAGAGGGATGTCAAAAAAACAATCCTTTAGGTGAACAATAATTATATGATATGTTTTAGGAATTAATGCTGGATTGGGAATCCCCGGTTGAAGGGGGCCTATAGATTGCATAATGGCATTTAATTTTATAAGATCTGTAAACATTCTCCATTTGCCAGATTTCTTTTTTAATAGTAATATAGGGGCATTCCAGGGGGACATATTTGGTTTGATATGGTCTAATTGTAATTGTTCATTAACTAGTGTTCTTCTTAGCAAAGTATCTCAGGAATGGAAGAAAAAGTATCCAATGTACACAGCCCTTTTATGAAACTAATCTATAGCTCTCAAACGAAAGATACAACTTAATTCTAGCCCAAGA
>CAUYQV010055557.1:0-15125 GCA_963574575.1 Galagoides demidoff
TGGACTAAAGCCAGGTACCAACCCTGGCTTTCTGAACTTTATGTCTAAGCCTCCCCGACCACACAAGTTTGTACCTGCAGTAAACAGCCACTTCCATGTGAGGTGGCTCTGATAAAGCCCACCCAACTCACAACATCCTTCACCGAAACCTTTTGGTCTCCCACTCTGCCTAAGAGAAAAAGAAGGCCCAGGAGGGTGAACAGTGCGCCCTGCCTGGGTTGTGCAACCGCCAATGAGGTGGAGCCCACAGGGTGGTTGAGATCAGCCAACCCACTTACACTGAACACCACCAGCTGCTGTCCCTCACTAAATTCAGGTGTTGAAACTTAAGGGCCAATGTGATGCATTAAGGGGTGGGACCTTTAAGAGCTGATTAGGGCATGCGGTCTCCAGCCTCGTGAGCGGGATTAAGGCCCTTAGAAGAGAGGCTGCTTGCCCTTCGGCTTTCTGGCCTGGGAGGACACAACCACATCTTGGGAGCAGACAGCAGCCCTCACAGACACCAGACCTGCTGGCACCTTGATCTCAGACTTCCCAACGTCCAGACCTATGAGAAAACATTTTCTGTTCTTTACTTACAAATTGCCCAATCACAAGTATTTTGTTATAGCAATGCAAAAGGTCTAAGACATTATTTTATTTGGGGGTCCCCAGAAACAGACCCTAAGATAAGGATCCTAGACAAGTGACTGTTTATGAAATGCTCCCAGGAGACGCCTGGAAAGGAATGTGGGGAGCAGGACCAAGGAGAGAAGCCAGGCAAGGGTGTGACCTCAGTGACATCCCTGTCCACAGGGAGCCATGGGTGTAAGTTACCCCAAGATTATCTCAGCCCGAGGCAAGGGGGCCAAGCTCCCACTCCCATACTGTCAGTATGGGCCACCCAGGGATGCACGTCCATGAAGCACACAGGTAGCAGTTGTGTTCGTCCATCCATTTGATCTGTGGTGTGAGGCATGTTGTGGTCTGAGCAAAAAACAGCCACCTGTGGCTCTTTCTGCCTAAGGTATGAGGCTCCAGCTGCTCCAGCCTGGAGCAGCTCACAAGTGTCTGATATTAGCAGAAAGTGCACAGAACCTGTGCACAGGTGCAGAGCCAATCTCAGGGAAGCAATGGGTCCAGTGAGACGCCAGTGAGATGGTTGCAGTCTCCAAGGTGAGCCAGCCCTGTGCCTGGCACCTCGGACATTGGCCATGGAAGCCACCCAACAACCCATGAAATCAGTGCTGGAAAGAAATAGCTTTCCCATTTTACAGACAGGAAAGGCACAGGGAAGTTAAATCACTTGCCCAAAGTTGCTCAGCTAATAAGTGCCTGCAGAGGGCTTCCAACCAGACACTCACCACCTCTCAGGGCAGTGTGCGGAGGATGACCCCTTGGTAAAGAGAAAACAGACCCACTTGTTTGTGTGTGTGGGTGGGTGCAGAGGAGACAACCCCAAAGTGCCCTCTAATGCAAAAGAGTGTAAGAGTGGGAGGCTGTGTGTGTGTATGTAGTACATATGTATTCCTTTAAATGGAGCTCTGAACAGGCAGAAATAATGTATGATAGAAAATATCAA
This sequence comes from Galagoides demidoff, assembly GCA_963574575.1. Classification (NCBI taxonomy): domain Eukaryota; kingdom Metazoa; phylum Chordata; class Mammalia; order Primates; family Galagidae; genus Galagoides; species Galagoides demidoff. The sequence goes on from CAUYQV010055557.1 coordinate 1,562, forward strand.
CACAGTAGTTGCCTGGAAAGGAAGTGGGCATTTTCTAGGTTGATGGTTATATTCTATTTTTTGTATTTATCAAAACTAGCAATTGTACACTTAAGATTTGTGCATGTCGGCTCGGCACCTGTGGCTTGAGCGGCTAAGGCGCCAGCCACATACACCTGAGGTGGTGGGTTTGAATCCAGCCCAGGCCTACCAAATAACAATGGCTGCAACCAAGAAATAGCCAGGCGTTGTGGCAGGCGCCTGTGGTCCCAGCTACTTGGGAGGCTGAGGCAGGAGACTCGCTTGAGCCCAGGAGTTGGAGGTTGCTGTGAGCAGTGAAGCCATGGCACTCTGCCCAGCGGGACAGCTTGAGGTTCTGTCTCAAAAAAAAAAAGATTTGTGCATGTCATTGAATGTAAATTTTTATCTCAAAAGTAAAAGTAAGAAACATAATATTAAACTCTAGTTAATATGTCTGCTGAAGGATTGGGGGGAATGTTGAGAGCAATTGTCGATGTCTGCAAGTTACTCTGAACAGATATTTGAAAAGATGAATTGATGAAAAGATGATAGGGGAACAGAGGCATGGATAAACGCACAAACGTCATGTGGCAAGTATGCCAAACTATTAATTGGAGAATCTAGGTTTGGGGTGTACGGATACTAACTGCAAAATTACACATCTTTCATCACGTTGTCATCATCAGTAAAAGTGGCATCACTTGACATGCTCATTAATTGGTAACTCACAATGGAAGGCAAAATGTGCTTTGTCACCAACTGCTGTGGTGGCCTGAGTCTCAGTTCCACAGACTGTACAGCAAGGGGATTGACTTGGGTGTCCTGGGCTCCTTTCCTCCCAGAACATTCCTAGGAGGTGATTTTCTGAATGGTGTCAGTGATGTGTGACGAGATCAGTGGGGGAAAGCACTGAGTACAGGGGACATTGTACACTCACACTTTAAAAACAGATATAGTTGTTTAGAAGTCAAAACCAAGGTAGGACTGTGCTTTGGGATTACTATGGGAAGGGTTTCTTTGTCCTCTGCCAGGACAGGAGATCATACATCACCCTGTGCTCTCCATGTGAACAACTGTCCCAGGGCGACACTCTAAACAAAGTCTGCAGACTAGGACCTGCCCCCTGTTCCAAGCTTACTTGTTTGTGTATTGCCTGTGTCTGCTTTCAGGAAACAGTGGCAGAACTGAGTCATTGTGATAGTCGCTAGCACGAAGGATGGGGAGGAGAGAGAGGAGCTAAGCAGCCCTGAGCCTGGGCTCCACGAGCCTCTCTGATTTTTATCATATACAGTCCCTTAAGTCTCCAAGCAGGACCTGGAAGTTCATGTTAGCCCGTGTGCAGGTACCCGCGGGAGTCACCTGCAGGCGGCTCTTTCAGTAAACCATCACTGAACACTCCGGAAGCAGCCCCTGCATGTTTACTTGGATGTGGCCAAACTGTGACACCTAGCCAGTTGGATGCATCCGCGCCAGGATTAAAATGAAACATCCAGACGGGCAGAATGCAGCCGATGGCCTCTTAGCCAGACGGAGGAGGACTGTCAGTTCATTCTTGTCCACTTCCTGCTTTCTCTTCCCATTGTAAGAGCTTTGTCCAGTTTGCTGCTTTCATGGTGATCAGGGCTTTGAAAGCCACAGAAATTGTCTGTGTGGCTGGCAGCTGCACCCGTGAGGGTGGCCTCATGTGTCAGATGCTGTGAGGTGCAAAGGACAAGCTGTTGGGAGACCCGCAGACCACACCAATTCAGGCAGCACACAGAGACCAGTGGACGGTCTGCCCATGAGACCCTGCCCAGGGTGCAGGAAGCCTCTGAGCAACTGCCTGTCCCTGCATTATTCACCACTGAGAAAATGCCACAAGACTGCCATGTGTCCTTGGAGAGTAGATGTTATGGGAGGTCAGTGACCCATCTTCAAATTACTCCCTTGAAGAATGAAACCCAGACGTTTGTCCCGAGTGCTGCATGGGGAAACAAGGACTGTACTGCTGAAGCTCCCGCACCAGCCTTTTGTTGTGTTTCCATTTTTACCATCCTGCTTTCACTTAAAGCTTTTTCAGAATTGACAGCTCAGTTCCCAAAGTCAGCAGGGAAGCCATAAAAAGGTATTCGCAGAGGAAGAGTGCAACTCCTGCCAGAAGTGGAGCTTGCAGGAAAATGGCTGTATCTTCAGTTCTAAAGATTAGGGGCTTTTCCTGGATTTTCTGTCAAAAGTAATGCACAAAGGAGGTTATCGGCTGCAGAAAACATAAACTCCCAATTTTTTTTAAAAGGCTCTATTTTGAACACTTTTGCATGTTCTTTACACCAATGACATTGAGCAATGATTTCTTATCAGAGCCTGCAGAGGCAGAATTGTGAAATAAACTAAACTTGACTGTGGTTCAGAAAAGACTCATTGAGTAGAGTGCCAGGCACTAGACACTATAGGGCATAAAGATGACTAGGACATAATTCTTGTCCACAAGCAGGACACAGGGAACTAAGGGGGTGTGGGGCAGACACCAGAGGGGCCTGATAGAGCTGTAAGGGAGGGTCATATGTGCACCAGAGTTCAAAGGAAGAGAAGGATCCCAGTCAAGGCTATGTGGGGGTGTGGGTAGCACAGCAGAAAGGGCTGGCAGGGCTAGACTTCAGGGGAGGGTTTGCTAATTAGTTGTACACTACCCCAGATTCTCTCAGGTCTGCAGCTTGGCTGGGCAGCTGGTTTCAGGCTGATGGCCCCCCTGGGCACAGCTCCTTTCTGCACAGGGCTCGGGTCTATCCCACATTTGTTTGTCTGGAGCAGTTTTTCTCACAGTGATGCACAGACACATCTCAGATCTCTGCTGTGCGACTTGGTCCAAAGCCCAAAGTAAAGGATGGGGAAACAGACCCTACCTCTAGTGGGGAGAGCTGCAAAACTGCAGGGCAAAGCAGAGAGAGGTGAAACACGGGGCCAGCAGTTCAATCTGCCACCCAGGGCCTGCCAGGCCCAGGGGCCGGGAGCCCAGGAGTGCAGAACTGCACAGGGGATGGTGCCAGGGAGACAGCGCAGCCCTGTCTGGTAGCGGCCCGGCGGGAGTGCTGACGCTTTGGTGCCCACACACAAAAACAAGGGGGTTAGAAGCTTTTCTAAATATGGGAAATGCTGTGTGCTAGAATCCCCTGGTGTTTTCCAGTGTGTGAGAGCACAGTAAAGGCTCTGACAAGAACTTCAGGAAATACAGGTTGTCCCCAAGTTCTAAACATCCACTTACATACAACTTGCACTTATGACTGGAGGCCATTACAGGTGACAGGTAAACGTGCCTGTTCCAACTTATATACAAATTCAATATAAGAACAAATGTGCCTGTTCCAACTTACATACAAATTCAACATAAGAACAAACCTACAGAATCTATCTTATTCACAACCTGGGGACTCCTGGTAAACTATTTTTGCTTTGTTTAACCTGAGGTTTCCTAAGCTCTTTTTGCCTCAGATCCTGTTCTTTCAAGTAATACTCTCTGAAACTGGACAGAACTCCCTGTGAAAAATGCTGAATCAGACCTTAGGAGGCACTTACGGAAACAGGATTGGAGCATGAGTTTGGACCACTGTGGTTCTGCCTGACAAGATATGAAAGAGATTATGTTTAATTCCTTAGGCAGTGGGAAACCCTGAGAGTTTTAAGCAGAGTGACCTAATTGAAAGTACTTTTTTGCCTACTCCAATCCTTGGCCTACTAAAAATTTTAGACAAACTATTTTATTATTAAGAAGGCATTGTGAGAACTAAAATTAACAAGTCCTGGCCTAAAATTGTTCTTCCAAACTTCAGTCATTTATGTATTTTTATCTCAATTTTCTATGCTACTTGTACTGTTATTAAATTTTTATTTTTTATTTTTTTGCAGTTTGTGGCCAGGGCCGGGTTTGAACCCACCACTGCCAGTATATAGGGCCAGCGCCCTACTCCTTTGAGCCACAGGAGCCTCCCTGTTATTAATTTTTTGAATTGATTTACTTTTAACTTAAATATAGCTTATAGGGGAACTTCGGTATAAAACTACCACCTGCCCATAAGTTGGTGGATACTTTTCACTTCAAGGCATGGAGCCTAATTCTTCTCTTGAATATGGCTTAGACTTAGTAGTAGTGACTCGCTACTGGAGAAGCGAAGAAAGGGCAAGATTTCAGAAAACTAGATCATAAATGGCACTATAATTTCTCTCTTGATGTCCTGAATCTCTCCCTCAAAGGGAAGCCAGTTGCCCCATCATGAATAGCCCTACAGAGGGTGCCATGTGGTAAAGAACTGAGACCCCTTGCCAAAGATTGGTGAGGAATTGGGGCCTCCAGCCAACTGTCCTGGGAGGAGCCATCTTGGAAGATGGTTACCCACCACAGTTAAATCTTTAAGGCCTGCAGGTCCAGCTCCATCTTAACTGTAACCTCTTGAGAGACTCTAAGCCAGAACCTCCCAGATTCCTGACCCTCAGAAACTGATTGTTATCTGCAAGTTATCTACTTTCGAAATAGAATGGTGGGACTGACATAGGATAGATATTTCCATTCCAAAGGGAGAAAGAAGCAAGAAAAAAAAGCAGCAGTAATTGACCCCAAGCAAGTCCAAAATACAACAGGTAAAAGAACATTAAGTTTTGGAGCTGGAGAAGGATTCTGGGAACACTGGCACAGGCACTGGGCCCCTGAGACCATGGGCAGCCCCACCCCAGGGTTCCCGGGTTCAGCCCGGCCTTAGTTTCCACCTGCTGCTTTCTCAGGCTGGACCTGCGCACTGGAGTCCTGCTCCCACCGCGCTCCAGGTTTTACCTAGTGGGACTCTGCGGGGACCTGGTTCCCCTGCTCCACGAGTCACATGGCAGCTCTGGACCCCATCTGCACTCAGCATTGCCTTAGTAGGGCGCTAGGTGTTGGCTCTGGCCCTGCAACCAGTCTCGTCCTGGGCACCTGGGCTATCACGACGTCCTTGGGAATCTAGGTGGAAGAGGCCGTGTCCCCACAGGCCCTCCATTCCGTGTGCCCGCGGAATCAGCACCACAGGGACAACACCGGGGTTTGCGGCTTGTGCCTCCCGGAGCACTGAGTCTAGCGCCGACGCCTGCTTGAATATTGCAGGAGCGCGTGCAGAATGCAGGGAGCAAGGACTGGGGTGGCCTGGGCATTGCGCCCGAAGATTGACCCCTGAAGCCGTTCGGCCCTCCTGCCTCTGGGAACTAAGGTGGGAGGGGCAGCCGCTGATATCTCAGACGAGCCTCCCTGACCCCACCGCCTCTGGGAATCGCTTCCGGCGCCTTTCTTATTTGCACCAGTCTCTTTAGTAAACAGGCACCGGGGCTTGGCCACACCCAGCCTGACTTTTCGCTCTCTGTGTGGCCATGCTGTGAATTTTCCAGCTCTTTCCACCCTCTCTCCCCCTCCTGTGTTTCCTTTCACTTGTAACTCTAAGTGATTAAAAGTAGACTTGCGGCTGCTGGAATACTTCACTGCTAAGATGCTTCTTCCTCCAGATATTCTAGTCCAGCTGTAAATTCCACCTTCCGTAAGTCCCAGGGCGTGGACACATTTCAGCCAGTTCTTTGCCACACAAGGATGACTTTTACTCGGGTTTGCAATACCTTGCTCTTCAGGCCAGCGTGAGGCCTCATCAGAACGCCTTTACTGTCCATACTTCTACCAATGTGCTAATCACAACCGCTTAAATAATCTCTAAGAAGTTCCACACTTTTTGAGCCCTCCCCAGATTGACCTGTGAGGATCTGTTTATGGTAATACAGGCTTTCCCCAGCATTCACTTCAAAGCTGCTCCAGCCTGTACCCATTATCCAGTTCCAAAGCACCACATGTCAGGTATTCATTTAGCATTAACGGCCTCACTTCTTAGCATCAGTTTTCTATCTTAGTCTGCTTTATCCTGAGTTAACAGAATACCCAAGAGTGAGTAATTTATGAAACAAAGATGTTTATTACTCACAGTTCAGACAGGCTGGGCAGTGCAAGAGCAGATGGCGACACGTGGCCCAGGCCTTTGTGCCCCACCCGAGCATGGTGGAGGGGCCATGGGGTGAGAGCACAGAGCCTGCAGGCCGCTGGGATCCTTCCTCCTCTCCCTGTAGAGCCACTAGTCCCTGGTGAGGACGAGGGGGGAGGAGGATCCTGATAACCTTATCTGCCCATTACCTCCCAAAGGCCCCACCTAAGTCAACATATAAATTTGGGAATTAAGTTCCAACACATGAAATGTGGGGGCACATTCAAATCATAGCATAGTACCCCCCACTGAAAAGTAAGTTCCCCCAGGATAGAGAAATGTTTCTGTGGTTCATCCAAACCATAGTCCAGCACTTTGCACAAAGAGGTTTCTCAATTAACATTTGTGGAATTGGGGCGGCACCTGTGGCGCAAGGAGTAGGGTGCTGGCCTGCCCCCTATACCAGAGATGGTGGGTACAAACCTGGCCCTGGCCAAGAAACTGCAAAAAAAAGAGGGGGAGGGCGATACTAGTTGGCATTTTGGTAAGATAAATTCCTCCAATTACACATTCCTTGGGGAAAATATATTTTAATAATTTCTGTGATCTTAGTATTTTTGAAGACTTATTCCAAAAAAGCAATGTATATAAGTCAGATGACTTTTTGATGGTTTGGGGGCCTTTTATGCTAAATGATAAATGCTCTAGTGAAACTTTAAATTTTAAAAGCTACGAAATTAAATACAGGGATTTTTATCTCCCAGGGGCTGTTGAAATACACAGTTGCTTTTAAATTTCCTCAGCCCTCTGAGCCAACAGCTATATGGTAAAGGCTTTAGTCATTAGTGTTAGGGAAATCTTTGGGGATTTGAGTGTTCATAAAAACGTTTCTTTTTTTAAACAATGCTGAATATTCTCAAATTACACAAAATCTAGCAGAGTTCTTGCACACTGCTGATAACAGTGAATAACTGAATTGTTGGATTATGCCTAACATACTCTTTAGTGTGTGATGTGTCCTCAGAAGTAACTGTTTCGTGCATGGACTTGTTTCTTCAATGCTTTGTGCTACAATTAAGATGACCAACAGGCTTAGTGCCTATGGCTCAAGCAGCTAAGGCGCCGGCCACATACACCTGAGCTGGCGGGTTCGAATCCAGCCGAGGCCGCCAAACAATAATGACGGCTGCAACCAAAAAAAGAATAGCTGGGAGTTGTGGCAGGCGCCAGTAGTCCCAGCTACTTGGGAGGCGGAGGCAGGAGAATTGCTTGAGCCCAGGAGGTAGAGGTTGCTGTGAGCTATGATGCTACATCACTTTACCCAGGGCAACAGCTTGAGGCTCTGTCTCAAAAAATAAATAAGATGACCAACAAAGGATATTCCAATTGACTCCATTAGAGGTTTAGATGTGAGTATGGGAAAGCTACTGAGAAAGATTTTGCTTTCCTGATAAAAGATTAGATGCAATGAGTACTTCTTTTCTTTCTTCACCTTCTTCTAGTTTTGAATACATATGGAATGGCAGGAGCTCTGGCTGCCTTTTTACAACCATGAAATGTTGGCATTACCAATTATGTTAGTTTAAGTCCTTCTAATGCTTAGATGAGATTAAATGAACATAGATGTTATTAGGGGATATGCCTGTTTGAGGGAAAACAGGAGGAAGCTGGATAAGACTGGGAATGTACTCAGATTGGGATAAAGCCTTACTCCAACCAGCTGAGGAAGACAGGAAGAGGAGTTTGGCTGAAAGCATCTTAAACTAGTCTACAGTCTAAGGAATTAGATAAGCCATCAGGGAGTCTTTAAACCAAAGTTGGCTGTCAGAGGAGTCTCATGTCTTTCAGGAGTGGGTTTGACCTGGTGTCCCTGCTGCATGAGTCTTTGGCTGGGGGCTGCCCAAGGAAGGCATGGCTTTAGCACAAACATTGCAGCAGATTTTAAAGTGCAACAGCTTCCAGCCTGAGCAAGACCAAGACCCCATCTCTACTAAAAATAGAAAAACTAGAGGGCGGTGCCTGTGGCTCAGTGAGTATGGTGCCAGCCCCATATACCAAGGGTGGTGGATTCAAACCTGGCCCTGGCCAAACTACAACCAAAAAAATAGCCAGGTGTTGTGGTGGGTGCCTGTAGTCCCAGCTACTCGGGAGGTTGAAGCAAGAGAATCTCTTAAGTCCAGAAGTTGGAGGTTGCTATGAGCTGTGACGGCACAGCACTCTACCCAGGGCGATAAAGTGAGACTCTGTCTCTACAAAAAAATAAAAATAAAAAGAGGGCAGCACCTGTGGCTCAAAGGAATAGGGCGCCAGCCCCATATGCCTGAGATGGTGGGTTCAAACTCAGCCCTGGTCAAAAACTGCAAAAAAAGAAAAAAAAGAAGAAGAAAGCAAAGAAAAACTAGATGGGCAGCGTGGTGGGGGTCTATAATCACATTGCTTGAGCCTAAGAGTTTGAGGTTGCTATGAGCTACAATGATGCCATAGCACTCTATGCAGAGCAACAAAGTGAGATTTTGTTTGGGGAAAAAAAAAAAAGTGCAAGAGCTGTACCCTGGGTCAGTTATGCTCCCTTGTAGCTGGAAATCTGTGAGGCAGATTCCCTTGGCCACAAGACCATTTTTGAAACATTGCCAGAAACCACCTTCCTCTGGAATACTTGCTATCAGAGAGAAATGAGCACCTCCTTGTCTATGCCCTTGTCCCATTTTCTATAACTTCGGAATGCACTCTTAACAGATGCGCGCCCTTCACCCAGTTAAAGCCCAGCGCCCCCCACGTCAGGGCTCCACTCTCTTTTCCTCCCTTCCACTTCTCATGCACGGCAGCTTCCTTCTGTCTCTTTGATCCTTGGCCTCCTGCCAACACCCAGCTCTCAAGGTCCCACCTCCAACCCCAAGTTGAAGTGGCTTTTCAAGTTGTTTGCTCAAAACAAACACTATTCTCTCCTTAAGAGGAATTCTGGTGCCAGGTGGTAAGATTAAAAAGTTCAGTTCACTGGGCACGTTTGCACATGTGATTGTTCTCTGGGACAAGTTACTTATCCACCTCCTTAACAGGTGAACTGCTCCAGAACTGACATCATATCTTTTTGTGTATAATTTAATTTTATTATTAATGATTTCAAACATATAGCAAGTATCAGTAATGACACAAACATGCCACATTGGATTTAACCAATGTTAACACTTTACCATATTTACTTTGAGTCTTATTTTTTTCCTTTTTTTTGCAGTTTTGGCCGGGGCTGGGCTTGAACCCGCCACCTCCAGCATATGGGGCCAGCACCCTACTCCTCGAGCCACAGGCACTGCCCACTTTGAATCTTATTTTAAGAAATAAATTATCACAGGTGATAATAATTGTACTAACACATTATGTTCCAAGCCCTGTTCTAAATACTTTATATGTATTAAATCCTTTAAACCACAAAAAATCTGTAAAGATGACATTAATATTGTCCCTGTTTATAGACAAGGAAGCTGGAGCATAGAGATGTGGAGCAATTTGTCCAAAGTCACACAGCTAAGAAGTATTAGAGGCACGATATCAACCCAGCCAAACTAGACTATGTGCAGTTTGGGGATTATATTTTATTTATTCTTCTGCTTAGAATATAATCATTACCCAACAGACACTGGTTGAAAGAATGAGTAAACCAACTGATTAATATAATATGCAAATAAATGCACGACTGATTTGGGTACTGGGAGAATCAGGTTCAATGAGACCACCAATTCATTTTTTGTGAAATGAACCAAACCATACAAATTTTTTAGTGAGATAGTTATCTTGGCTTCCTACCAGGAAGAGGCATAGATCTTTCTGGTGTTGGTTATCTATTGCTGTGCCACAACAACTCATCCCAGCACAAAGGGACTGAAGACAGTAGTTCCTGTTACTTCTCATGTCCGGGGGGCTCAGGGAGTCACAGTGAGGATGGCTTGTCCCTGCTCCACAACAGCTGGGGCCTCAACTGGAAGACTGGAGGACTGAGAGCTGGAGTCACTGTAAGGTTCATTCATTTCTGTGGCTGGCAATCGACACTGGCCGTGGCCTGGGCTTTCTCTCAACATGGTGACTGAGATCCAAGGGCAAGCGACCCAGACAGACAGAGTCAAGCAGAGGCTATATTGCCTTTTATGACCTCAGAAGTTGCATCGTTTCACTTCTACCTCAACCTCTTGGTCAAGACAGTTACGAAGTTCTGCCTGGGTTCAAGGGGAGGGACCACTCCTTCCCCATGGAGGTGTACCAATTCCCACTGTAAGGAAAGTGGATAGGATGGGATATATGTACCATCTACCACAGATCCTGAAAAACAGACAACGTGGTAGGTACTCTTCTATCCTGAAAGAACGGGTGGTTCCTTTAACCCGTTGGATCTCACTGGCACCACATATGAGAATGGACATCTGCAGTGTGTCCACTAGTAGAGCAGAACAGGAGCAAAAGTCACTATAGCTTCAATCATTGCACAACCAGTACCGTGCTTTTTTTTGGTTAACCTGTTCAAATATCTGGGATTAAAATGCTGAATATACAAGCAGTCTTAAAAATCTAGCCGAGTCTCATTTTCTAAACTTCTAAAGTGTTTTTCTCTCTGGTGATGTGGACCAGGTCATCCCTGCTTCAATTTGTCTTAGGAATCCCTAATCCACAGGCCGGTCAGGAGCCTCGGGTATATCGGCGCCAGCTGCATCCAGTTCCATCAATAAACTGTAACTCAGAGCACATTTGACAAAGGCTGGGGGTGCCCCATTATTCCTGCATGTGTGTAGGACTGTTGTCTGGCTAGTTTATATTCCTGGGATGAAGCGGATGTAATTCATACCTGGAAGAAATAAAGGCAATATCCTATTTGACAGTTCAAAAGACTTATTCTCCTTGTCCTGATAGAAAATATCTCCTTCCCAGAACTGAACAGGAAAACGTAATAAAGTGCAAAAGCCTTTTGAAGAGGCGGTCATGGCATTTTTGCTCTGAAAGAGCATGGTAGCACACTTTTAATGGTAACGTCACGCACATGACCTCCTTCTGAGAGATGGTGGTCAATTGAGGAAACCCTTCATGTTTTCTTCAGTTGTAACCAGAGAAAGTGCTAAGTGTGCCAAGTTGAAGATCGTTGTGCGCTAAGGTTATCAGTCTTGGGCATGTGCACAGAACACCCAGGTTCGCCTTACCTGGTGCTGTACACAGTGTGTGCCGGAGAGGTGGCCCTCTCCAGAGACTGGCATTGCTGCTTTTTCATTATTTAAAAAGATAAGCTGTTTCCCATCCCCTGTGACTACTTGGTTTCCATTGTCTCTACATAAATAGCTTTGTGGTTTTGGTCATGATTTTCCTAAGGAACGAGTTATTTAAGTTCTCTAATTTAATCATCCCGAGATTATCTTCCTACCTCAATTTAATAAAGGAAATTAAAATGTGTTTTCTTTTTGTTAGTATCCTCAACCGCCATCTGCTTAAAAATGTGGATATAATCAGCCACTGGAAAGTATGAGAAACAGATCATGTTTACAAAGAAGTTTTTCTCTTTTTAAAAAGCATGTGAATAAAATTTTAAAATCCCCATGAGGGGGGAAAAAAAATCTGCCAGAATTTTTAGTTGAAAGAGCTTTCATTTCATAGCAAGAGCTGGTAATGTAAAATGATCTCTCCAAATATAAACCCACAGCTTCCTGGTAATTGTGTTATTTTTAAGACAAATAAGGAATTTTTTCCTAATTTATTGTTTTCCTGTAACCCTTTTTGCAGTCTTGTCTGGTAGCAGCAGTCAATGGGACTAAATCTGTGCCACCTGTTCCCATTGCTTTTCAATCTTGTGTCTGGAAAATTGCTCCAGTCATCTTTCCCTAGCAAGGATTATTCTGGAACCATAAATACTATCTTTACTTTAGGATGAATGTTTTTTGAGTAAGGGACATCAAGATTTTTAAACTGCTTGTAAGATGACGGTTCTTTCTACACCAAGAAAAACATTCATTGATGTTTAAAAACTACCTTTATTGAGATATCATTAACATACCACGCAATTCACTTATTTACTGTACATAACTTAATAGTATATATATTCACAGGGTTATGCACTTTCCCTCACAATCCACTTTTAAACAAATTTGTTTCTTACCAAAGGAAAAAAAATACCCCAGTAACCTTTAGCAGCCCTTCCCATTCCCATCCAACTCCAGCCCTTATGCGCCCACTTATCTATGTTCTGTCTCTCTTGATTTGTCTTTTCTGGACATTTTATAGAAAAGGACTTACACAACTTACGATCATTTGTGACTAGTTCTTTTACTTAGCGTAATGTTTTGAGCTTTATTTGAGTTTTTTTCATGTAGTTACTATGAATAATGCTGCTCTGAGCATTCACCCACAAATGTGTACATGGACATACCTTTTCAATTCGCTTGGGCGTATACTATATGCTGGATCATAGTATGAATCTATTTTTAACTTTTTGAGGAACTGCCAAACATTTTTCTACAGGGTCGACCATTATACACAGCTACCAGCGATGCATGTGGGTTCCAATTTCTCCATCTACTCCCGGACACTTGTTACTGTCTCTATTTTCATTATCACTGTCTTAGTGGGCATGAAGTGGTGTCTTGTGGTTTTGATTTGCATTTCCCTAACAATTAATGATACCGAGCATGTTTTCATGGGCTTATTGAACATGTCACATCCTATCTGGAAAAATAACCACGCAAATTCTTTACCTATGTTTTAATTCTATTATTTATCTTTTCCTTATTGACTTGTAAGTGTTCTTTTTACATCCTAGAAACATGTTCTTCCTCAGATGCATGATTTGCAAATATTCTCTCCCATTCTGTCCATAGTATGGTTGTTTCACTTTCTTAATTCCCTTCCAAGCATAAAAGATTTTAATTATGATGTAGTTCAATTTTTTTTCTATTTTTTTCACTTTTTGTGAATTTTGGGATCAGTTTATCAACTTCTGCCACAAACCACCTGAGATTTTGGTAGAGATTGCATTGAATCTGTAAGACGATTTGTGGATTGTTGCCATTTTTATGATATTGAATCTTCTAAACCCTGATTTTAGACCATTCTGATGCATTAATTCAAGCCTTTTAAATTTCTTTCAATAATATTTTGTTGTTTTCATTGTATGTTATTTTTTGTTAAATTTATGGCTTTTTAATTCTTTTTGGTGCTATTGTTAATGGAATAATATGCTAATTTCCTTTTGGGAATATTAGTTTTCTTTTTTTTATATTTTAAAAATATGGAAAGAGGCTTGGCACCTGTGGCTCAAGTGGCTAAGGCGCCAGCCACATATACTGGAGCTGGTGGGTTCGAATCCAGCCTAGGCCCGCCAAACAATGATGGCTGCAACCAAAAAATAGCTGGACATTGTGGCAGGCGCCTGTAGTCTCAGCTACTTGGGAGGCAAAAGCAGGAGAATCACTTGAGTCCAGGAGTTGAAGGTTGCTGATAGCTGTGATACCACAGCACTCTACGCAGGGTGACAGCTTAAGGCTCTGTCTCAATAAATAAATAAAAATATGGAACAGTTCATGAATTTGCATGCTATACTTGCACAGGGGCCATGCTAATCTTCTCTGCATCATTCCAAT
>CAUYQV010055558.1:0-25117 GCA_963574575.1 Galagoides demidoff
ATATATAAGGCTGCCACTAAAAACATAATAAGACATTGAGGAAAGAAAAGAAAAAAACAAAAGTTTTTTTCTAAATGGTGAAATTAAAAAAAAAACAGGGTTAGAGAAGTGTTCTATTTATATAATGGACAAAGAAATGTCTATATACATATACTTAAATATCAGGAAAGAAAAAACTAACCAATGGGGCACTAATTGTATTTAAAGTACATTACATGAAAAAAATTCCAGAAAAAAAATGGCACTTGAATCTACCAATTAATCAGGCTTATCATGTAACCGAACATCCTTATCTTAATTATAAAGCATAAGACATACACTAATAACATTATCTGAATCCAGGCAAAAAGATCAAGAAAATTGAAATGAAAAAATAAGGCTGATTCAGTATACTCAATAATTCAGCAGTAAAATGATATTTGCTCAAGGAAATAAACTATCTCTACCAAGATCTTTATGTAGAACCAAACTGTCTTTCAAGTTTCAAAGCTCTTGTACTAGGACTGTAAACGCACAATAATTCAGAGATAATCACACACAAAGGACCTTCCAGAGACTCAACCTACCAGAAAAGGAGCTTTCCCAAATCAGATACTACTGATGATATCTTTGCCAAAGTTCTAATAACGACCATTGTATATGCAGATGGAGTGAAAATATGTATACACATTTCAAGAAAGAAGAAAAATGTATGTACGTATGTATGTATTTAGAGACACAGTCTTACTCCGTAGCCCTGGGTAGAGTGCTGTGGCATCACAGTTCACAGGAACCTCAAACTCTTGGGTTTAAGAGATCTTCTTGTCTCAGCTCCCCAAGTAACTCGGACTATAGGCCCCCCACCACAACACCCTACTAATTTTTCTATTTTTAGTAGAGTTGGGTCTTGCTTTGCTCAGGCTGGCCTTGAACTCCAGAGCTCAGGTGATCTACCTACCTAGGCATCCCAGAATGCCAGGATTATAAATTTGAGCCACCATGCCTGGCCAGAAATAAACTATATTTAAGTTGTAATACTCAAGTTACCTTTGCCTTCTGCAATTACAAAACAAACAAGATATCATATACAAGATAACAAATGTTGTTGGTATATATCATTAAAATTTCAATGCACTTTTTTCTTTTCCTAAAACATGTATACATTTTTGGGCATCCTCTGTATGTAACCATATAACTAAGGCAAAGAAAGAATACAAAATAGGGGCAATGCCTGTGGCTCAATGGATAGGACACCAGGCCTATATACTGAGGGTGCCCGGTTCAAACCTGGCCCCAGCCAGCTAAAACAGCAACGACAACTCCAACAACAATAAAAAAAATACAAAATGAGTGAAAGTATATTGTATCAACATTATATGTTCTGACCAAATAGAATAGTACAACTAAATAAGCGGAGATAAGAAAGGGCAAAAATAGAAACTAAATTCTTTTTTTTTTTTTGAGACAGAGTCTTATCATGTGCCCCTCAGTGGCATCACAGCTCACAGCAACCTCAAACTCTTGGGCTTAAGAGATTATCTTTCCTTAGCCTCTCAAGTAGGTGGGACTTCAGGGGCCTGCCACAATGTCTGGCTATTTTTCATTTATTAATTTATTTATTAAATCATAGCTGTGTACATTAATGCAATTATGGGGTAAAATGTGCTAGTTTTATATACAATTTGAAATACTTCCATCAAACTGATTAACATAGCCTTCACCGCATTTTCTTAGTTATTGTGTTAAGACATTTATGTTTTACACTTAGTAGATTTAACTTGTACCCTTGTAAAATGCACCGTAGGTGTGGTCCCACCAATTACCCTCCTTGCACCCGTCATCTCCCCTCTCCTTTCTTCCCCTTCCTCTCCTGTTTCCCTTTTTTATTGGGTTATAGTTGGGTTATAGCTTTCATATGAAAGTGTGAGTGTTTATAAATTGGTTTCATAGTAGGGCTGAGTACATGGATACTTTTTCTTCCATTCTTGAGATACTTTTCTAAGAAGAATTTTGTTATTGTTGGTTAGCAGGCCCAGGCCGGGTTTGAACTCACCAGCCCCAGTGCATATGGCTGGCACCCTAACCACTGAGCCACAGGTGCCTAGCCTAGAAACTAATTTCTAAGGAAATAACTGGAGAGAGAATAAATTGTTAGCATTCAATGCCTACAAAAAGAAACTAAACAAAAAATAGATGAATGAAAAAATTATAAAAGATATAAAGGAAATCACTAGAAAATATAATAAAAGTTAACAAGCCACACAGACTAAGTTGTAATTATAACCACCCTCAGTAAATCACAAAACTGGCACTAAAGGTAGCAGTCACTGCGGGGTGTGGTGGCTCAGGCCAATAGTCCTAGCACTCTGGGGGGCCCAGGCAGGTGGATTGCTTGAGCTCAGGAGTTCAAAACAAGTCTGAGCTGTGAGACTCCATCTCTGTTGAAAATGAAAAAACTAGCCAAGCATTGTGGCCGGGCCCTGTAGTCCCACCTACTCAGGAGGCTGAGGCAAGAGGATCACTTGAGTTCAAGAGTTTGAGGTTCCTGTGAGCTGTGAGGATTCCCCAGCATTCTAACCAGGGCGACAAAATAAGACTCCCTCCAAAATAAGTAAATGAAAAAAATCACTAATTAATAAAAAATTTTAAAAAGAAGCAATTACATCAATACATGTAAACAGACATAATAATCTCATATGGTAATGCTTTCTAAATATCACAAAGAAAAAATTCAGCCCAAGGCTATCTGTAAGATACACACGTACACTCACAAGTTATTGGTAAAGGAATAAAAAGAACAGGATGGGCAAAAGCATGCCAGTAAATACAAGTCAGGAAAGCAAGATTCTCAAGAACTACAAAGGGCCTGTGATTTTACCCCACTTGTAAATGAACAGTTATCTTGCCACATTTGCAATCTTGCTGCAAGGGGATGCAGTTGGATCAGATGCAAAAGGACGTTCTCCCCCGAGCTGGGCGGCAGGACGAGCTTATTGTTTCCCTAGCCTCTCACGCCCCCTGGAGGTTGGTAGAACAACTGGGTGAGTGCTGCACGTGCACTAGGCATGCACTGCAGCTTAGGAACCCTGAGTATTTGTTGTTGTTGTCATTTTTTAATGAAATCTTTGTAACGAGCTGCAAGCAATGCTGTCTGACCTTTGCCTTAGAAGGAGACATGTGTCCCCTATACTAGACAGTAAACAAACTATCTCCCAAACCGGACACATTCTCTATTATTCATAGCTGCTTACTAAACAAACAATTTTAATTGCCTCATAAACACTCTGTTGGTGAGGGAGGGATTCTGGCTCCAGGGCAGAGGGACGGCCAAACAGACCACACCCAGCATAGGATAGATTCGGCCAACAGCCACTTACTAAGCACAGTTACTCACAGCCTAGGAAATAACACAGCATGACAGGAAGGCGACAGCAGGGGTTGTGGTTGGGAAAGTGTGAACAAACAGACTGGGTGGAGGGCAGGCTTTACAGTATCAAGAGAGTGCAGTGACCCCTGCTCCCTGGGGGGAGATGCAATTGGCTTGTTGGGCCGCACCAGGGATGGCAGCCCTAATGTCAGAGGAGCTAAAATTCGGATGTGAAAGCCCTAAGTGTAAAAAGAGAACATTTGGTATTTCTAAAAGTCACAATTCATGAGAGGAATATAGAATTTATAGTAGCATCACACTTAATTACATAGCAACCATCTTCACCTAGTTATAAGGAGAAATAGAAGGAATGAAATTAAAAAAGAAATAAGCCAAGAGATTAAAAATACCACTTACCAACTTAGAAAGATCAATGACACTAACAAGCACAAAGGATATTGAAGATCAAAAATAATAAGCTAAAGAAGCTACCCTTGTGGTCGTACGTATCAAATTTTGACACTGTAGTCATGGGCAATGGATCTACTCAAATGCATAAGAACATTTAAGATTGGTGGCACCAACACATACATACAGGCTTCATAAAGTAGAAATATCACAAACTTGTCTAGGAATAAATCAGTGATACTTGAATGGCTAACAAAACAGAAAAAAACAGAAAATTTTTCTACATAGACGTGAAAAGCCTTTTATTAAAAAATGGTGTTGGGGCTTGGCGCCTGTGGCTCAACTGGCTAAGGCACCAGCCACATACACCTAAGGTGGCAGGTTCAAATCCAGCCCGGCCGCCAAACAAGAATGACGGCTGCAAACAAAAAATAGCCAGGTGTTGTGGTGGGTGCCTGTGGTCCCAGCTATTTGGGAGGTGGAGGCAGGAGACTCGTTTGAACCCAGGAGTTGGAGGTGGCTGTGAGCTGTGATGCCACAGCACTCAACCCAGGGTGACAGCTTGAGGCTCTGTCTCAAAAAAAAAAAAAATGGTTTTGGGTGACAGGATACATGGAGAAAGAAAATCATTCATTATATTAAAGTTTTAAAATTCCTGAGGAAGTGTTTTGTTATATAGTACTCTCTCAAAATTCTTATATTCTGATGTGTAAGTTTAATAAAGTTTATGGAGTTCAAATTGGAGAAATGTATGCGTTCTCTCCATGAACCTACTGAAAATATGAGCAATAAATTAGGTTTCTCTTTTAAGAATGAGGTTGTTAGATGTGTCATTACTAGTATCTGTATCTCCTCATCAATTTGTTATTTAACTTTAGTTTTTGCTCTTCTGGCTTTCCATAAAAGAGGAAAGAAAAAATTCAATTACAGAATATTTTGAGATGCTGTATTCACAGGAAATTTATGCAATACGTTTTCATTATTATAAAACTACATGCATTTTACAGGGAAATATCTCAAACACAGTGATACAGCATGAAGGAAAATAAAAAGAGAGAATAGATTATGAAGTTCAGATAACAAGGAAAAAACTGATATATGAATATCAGACATAGCAGAGAAGAGGAAAAACAAATTATTTGAACTAAAAAGTTTCCTTTATAATCTAAACAGGAATATATGTAATTTTTAATTTAACAAATGTACAAGATAAAATAACGAAGCCAAAATCAGCTTTCACCTTAGTTCTCTCTTGCCTTTTCTTTTCTTTTTTCTGATAAACCAAAATATTTTTAACCTTGGTTTTTATTTCATCCTTGGTATAAAAATTCCCTTTTGTTTTCTTTAGTAAATTTGGCTTAAGAGCCAAAGTTATATTGTTTGTGTGTTTGTGCCACATCTACACATTGTAGCGTTATTTACTATGTTTTTCTTTAGTGAAAATAAATCTTTTCTAATCAGGACAAAGTGATACTTTTTTTCCACATGGATTTCTAATTTTTCTTGCACTGGTTTTTGAAAACCATATTCTTTCCTTCTGGAACTAACATTTTCCTAATATAAGATTTCCTATTGAATTCTCGTTTCTGCGATGGCAAACCTAACCAAAAAGAAAATAAAATTATTTGGTGATATAAAGAATGATGTATTGCTGTATGTCGCAACTTGGGTGAACTTAGAGACCATTATGCTAAGTGAAAGAGAGAGTAGTCACAGAAGGCCACATTTTATATCATTCCATTTATAAGGACTGTCTATGATAAGCAGTTTCATATAAAAAAGAAAGTAGATTCGTGATGCCATGGAACGAGAGGAGGGAGGAAAAAAGAGTGATTGCAAATCGAGTCCAGGTTTCACGTAGAGGGATGGTGTTTTGAAATGAGATGGTGGTAATGGTTACACGACTATGTAAAGATATGGGCGACTAATCCTGAGATACATCAAAAGGATTATGTGAAATTCATGTTGTGTGAATCATATCATTTATATTGCGATCATTGTGTGTAATTAGACAGTAAGTGAAAAAGCCAAAGGAGAGAAGTCTGTGTCACTTCCTGCAATCTGAAATATTTCTTCACAGTGCAGACTTGACTGGGTCTCCTTGTGGAAGGATACTGCAATACCACCTCCATATAGATAATATGTATTTCTCTAATTATTAAGAAAACTATTTAGCAAACCGAGTGTACCCTGGGGAAAGGGGAATTACTAGACATTTTGACAACAGTCACAGCTGACTCAGTATCTCCCTAAGGTCCCCGCCTTAGAGGCAAGCTTGGGGAGGTTGTCTTGGCCCAAATCTATTGCATAGGCAGGTTTGTTATCCTACTGGTAGTTATTTCCTTGACTCTCTGTTAGAATGATATATTTAGCAGCTAGCGGAGCTCACCAAATGGCTGTTTGACCTACAGATAATTTGCCTTAAGTAAAAGAGATCAAGAAGAAGCCCCTGTTCATCCCCACCCAAGATTATAAAGCAGGAACAATACTACATCCCTGCAGAAATTGTATAGACTAACACTATCTTTAAAGACACAGGAGAGATAGCCCTATCATTTCTGTAACTGGCTGAAGTGTATAGTCCTTGTATGGATCCAATGAATCATGGCGGACGAGGTCTTCCTCCTTACACATGCACCCATGTTTAGTGAAAGACATCAACAAATCCTCTTGCACTTAATGTGCACCTACTGAACCAAAAATGTGTTCATTTTACTACTCATCATTAAATAGCACACATTCACCATCTTTGCTTCATGACTGTGGTGTGTTTGCTGTTCTTGGAAATAATGCAATTCCAGGGGCTTGATTGTGTTATTATTCCATACTCTTTCTCACTGGTGTTACGTCACTGATACCATGCTATACAATCTGAAGAATAAGAATTATATGAGTATACTGAATGCCCTGGGAATTTTGTGCCTGCTATAGTATGGATGATAAACCTACTGTCCCTAATCACTAAGGATAACCTCATAACCAGCAACCCTGCCCACCAAATATCTTTAGTTTTTCCTATGAGGAGACCAGTAGTCCAGTGAACCATGGAGAGATTAATTGATATTGATTATTTTGAAGAGACAGGGTTTCTGCAACAGAATGTATCAAGGAGTAGAAAACAGATGTCTTAAACTTGGAGGAATCATGACGGTATATTTTGCTTCATGGTCTATGACAACCCTGAGTGGATATTTATATCGTATTCAAACAACACCACCCAGCAGCAAGGACAATGAAACCAAAGGTTCAGACCTTTCCTGTCTGACACTCCCAGGCACTCCCACAATGTAAGCATTTGAGATTATAGGAAGCTTTACCTGAGGGTAACGGAAAGCTAGTGAGGATGGTAAAGGAAGATGATGAGGCAGCTTCTGGGGGAGAGTATTTCAACAGCCTTCCTGAATAAGTATTTCATGGAATTGTTCCTGAGCACTATTTTGAAATTTCCTACAGAGTAGATTTCATTTAGGGCTCAGGAAAAAATCTGAATAATGAATGGGATAGCTTGTGGTTGATCTTTTTGGCTGCCCACGATCACATCCTCTGGAAACCAGTAACTGTGGCTTTTAATGCATTGGAAAGTTCCATGTGCACCTGAACTGAAGTTGGTAGTATCTCACTCCAATTGTCTCTCACAGATTCAAATTTCTATCACAGAACATTCTCTGAAGCAGTGGGAGTCCACTAGGCTTGAAGGCAAGAGCAGTCTGTTATATGTGGGAAGCTGATTCTCCGTGGGGCAATCCTCACATAATGTGGATGAAAGCTGGTGGATGAATGATCTATTTCTATCTTTTCAACAGACAACTACAGGGACCATTCTTTATGTTTCTGTGAGGTCCTAATGGAGTGGAACTTGTAGTTTTTACAGGAGAAATGCCCATCGTTTATTCTCATTTTGGCTGTTGCTTCTTTCTTATTTCTCTCTTGTCCCTTTGCTCGCTGAGATCGCCATCCAAATGTACTATCCCAATTCGAGTGCTTGTCTTAAACTTTTCCTGCTTGATCTCAAACAAAGAGAGCATTAGTGTATTGTCATTAGTTTTACTATACGTTTATGTAGTCTACATTTTTCTGAAAGTAAGTTTTGTTTCATTAAAAAGTTTGTCTTTATTATAATGTAATAAAAATTCATTGGCATGACTTAATAAATGTAATGGTATGATTGATTAGTATATTAGAATGTGCAATTTGGCAGGTATGTGAAGAATAAATTAAAAGAGGAAAAAGTGGAATGCAGGAGACCAATTAGTGTTATTGGTGTAATCAAGATGAGAGATGAAGGTGAGGCACGGCAGTGCAGTGGCTGTAGTGAAGAAGAGGAATGAGTGGGTTTCTGATACAATTTGGAATTAAAATCTTATGATTTAATGATAGATCGAATGTCACTTGTAAGTATAACGTGTCTTTTTGAAGTTAAACTGAACCTCTCTCTTTAATAACAGTCTTTAAAATTAGTATGAATATTTATCTTGATATAAAAATATTGTTACATAATAATTAAGAAAGAAGAAAATCATTTTCAAAAATAGCATTGGATCAATTCAAACATAAACCAAATAAACTTTTTTTTCTCCCTTCATGGTAGAGGACTACAGAAAAGAGATGGGGAACCCGTGACTTTTGGGGCTATGAGGGATAGGTGACCAGGAAAGAATGTGCCCAAGATTAAGTACATATTTTTTCAATAACTAGTGTTTCCATGTACAAAGCAAGATTTAGGCAGAAAATAATTCAAAGAACAGTAAATACATATAAAAATAAAGAGCAAGTTTTTAAAACATTAATATTCATTTCTAAGATGTCATGTCTGATAAAAATCCAAATTTGATCATCTGAGTATATACCTAATAGAGGAATTGCAGGATTGAACAGTAGGTCTATTTTTAATTTCTTGAATATTCTCCAAGCTTCTTTCCACAAGGGCCAAATTAGTTTGCATTCCCACCAGCAGTGCAGAAGTGTTCCCTTCTCTCCACATGCACGCTAAGATGCGTGGTTTGGGGATTTTGTTATGTAGGCTACTATTACTGGAGTATCTGGTACTGGTATCTCAAAGTGAATTTCATGTTATTAAAAGATGACTCTGACTCCAAATCAGGAATGAATTAAAAGGCAAGAAGATTATTTAGGAAGCTAACACAAATGCCCCAGAGAGAGATTATAGAAACTGGATTATAGTATTGACAGTGGATAAAAAGTAGATGAGTGAGAGAGATTAGGTTAAGAGATAGATTATATATGAGGGGAGAAGAGAGGAGTTGAGAATTACTTCCCTATTTTTCTCTTTAGCAACTGAGAAAAGAACTAATGTACCTTATTAAAGAGATAACAATGAAGCAGGAGCATATTTAGGGGAGGACAAAATAGATCAACTTTGCACATACTACCTTTGAGCTACCTGAGATATCTAATGGAGATGTCAAGGTGGTGAATACAAAAGTTTGGTGCTCAGGGAAATGTTAGCAAGATATTGGAGGCTTCATCATGTAAGTGGTAGTAGAAGTCAAGGATGTAGGTGCTGTCCTGCCATGATTTGTCTACGTATACATTGCCCCCCTTTCTTCTTTTTATGCTCAGTAGTTATTTTAACATGTTTTGCATACATCTACGTTCTGTAAAAGATGCTCCTAGTGTTTGATTTCCTTTATTATTTCTGCATCTTCCTAGCTTCTGGTGTAAGCTTCTGCACATACATATTGCAAATACCATAAACATTTTTAATAGAGAAACCAGAAAACATTATTCTTGTTCTAACTGGTGACTGGTGAGTACTCACTTTTTCTCTCCAGCAGGTATATCATTCCACATTTGAGGCAATGGATTTTGTAGGAATTACAGGAATTTTGAAAGGCTTTTTTCCCCCTACCATGTGTATTCTGGCAAAATAAATATGCATTCTCTTATTGGAGCAGGCATCCAGGAATGTGGAGCTCTAAGAAATCCCTAAAGTAATGAGCTCTGTGCTGTAAAGACCCATGTGAACACTTTCTAGGCACAAGTTCATTGAGCTTGTCCCTAAATTGGCAATGGTTTTGTGGATCATCTGTGGCCTTAGTGGGCTTCAAGAAAATAGCTGACAGTTTGGGGTTGATATTGGTGAACAACTGTAGCTGTGTGCATGTGTGTGTGTGTGTGTGTGTGTGTGTGTGTGTGTGTGTGCACATACAAGCATGTGATTGAGATGCATTTCTACAGAATTCTGCTCCAACATGGAACATGAGTTTTACATTATAGTTGTTTGCCTTTTTGTACATGACTTTGCCTTCAGAATTTCTCTTGCTAAAGCTGCAGTGCTGGTCTACTCTGATGTTTCTTTAGTGCAGCTGGAGGCATGTCTTTTGGCAAGGTTCTGTGTTTATTATAATCTCTGTGATGTGCAAAAGTAAATTTCTTCTTTAACTTTCTCTTTAAATACTTAGAATTATGAATGTGGTTTTAATTAGGGATTTCAAATTGAAACATTTCCTTTTTCTTAGGACAGTTTTCAGTTAGAATATTTTAGGATTTTGAGAAATGCCAGATCCCCAACCCACAAAGCATTAAAAAAAAAAAAATCATCAGTTACTCCCTTAAGCTGCCATAGTGTGCCTAAGATTATAGGGCATGGATTTGACTCAGTCATAAAAAGTACTCTTCGGCTCTTTTCTGTCCCCTTTTAATATCTATAATCTACTTGAAGATTAGAAAATCTTTTCTGAATCATATTTTGGGTGTTTTTACTTTATGTAAACTCATACCTGTTAGGGGTAAATCTTATCCCAGGCCTGGGTTTTCAGGTAAAATACTGGCTTTTTCTCTCTTCTGCTTACAACCTTGTCATTTAGCACCTAATCTGTTAATCTTAGGAGTTTCCTATGTGTAACTCAGATGCCCTGTTTCCACCAGGTGCAAAATGAGTATTCATAATTAGATTCCTTATGCTTTGCTTCATTTCGATTATTAAACATATATAAATTAATTTGCATTTTTTCTTGCAATGACTTTACACAGCTATTACAACCTTCCTCAAGAGGTTGACCAGATGTAAGAGGGAATCTTATTTTACATTACGCATCCTTTTGTATCATTGGATGTTTAGTTTATGTTAAATATTACTTTTTATAAAAGAACAGAGCAAGCTCAATATGAACATAAGCCCATATCTTGTTAATTGTGAGAGATTTTCTTTTCTTAGAGTTTGTCTTTCCAGGTATTCCCAAAAGTGACTTCTCAGTTCTAAGTGGTCAATCCTCTTTCCTGTTAACCAGAAGTCAGCATGCCAATAAAGAATTTGTACCCTGTTGTTGCTGCTTTCTCTGTCTTATAATGTTGCTCCTTTATTCATGGAAGCTTTTAGGACCCACTAGTTCCTGCCCAGGAGCAGAGCTTTGTTTGCTTCCATATTTGGGCATCCATCCACATCTCTTCATAGTCTCTGGACTCAGCACAGGCTGCAAGCAGCTGCTCAGGAAGAACATAGAAAGAATGATGAACTCATAGACTTGCCAGGGTTTAAGAGGTCTGTTCTTGCCGGAAGTTGTCAGTGCTGCTTTCATTGGTAGGGATTCCACAGATTCCCTTGGTAGATGATAGTGTTGTCAAGTCATTCCCTCCTATGCTGGCCATGTAACATTTTTGTCAACGACATAGATAAGGGTAGCAAATGCCTATGTGAAAGGAAATTGGGAGGAATGTGCTAATTGATAAAATCAGGATCTGAAACTATCTGAACAGGCTACAACTAAATTAAATGTAGCAAGTTGGGCCTAAATATACATGTAGCCAAGTGATCTGCTATTTGATGAGAAATGTTTGAGTATTAGTCTATATGAAAGAAAACTAGGGTTTTAGGTGACATTGATGGGACTAACAAAAACATTAAGCTTAGGATGTGTTAAAATAAGAATATAGAATGAAGACTGTTATAATTCCATCCAATCATAAAATACATGAACTATTATTGCTTTCTTACTATTTTTAAGGGATACAGTAACAAACTGCATTTATAGAAAAACAATCAAAATGAAGAAGAATCTGAATCAGTGTGATGATGTTTAATTTTGATAGCTAGCATTTGTTTACCTTTTCTCTGCTCCAGACATTCTTTTGAGTACTTGTGTTAGTTTTTGCTGCATAACAGTGATAGATCATTGTTCAGTAAATATTCACTCCTCCCTCTGCATCCACTTCAAGAGTACACTTTTCCACCCCATTGTTGTTGAATGTGGCTATGTGACTTGCTTAGGACTCGTGGTTAGCAGAGTTTACTTTCCTTCTCTTGATTTTGGACTTGAACACGTGACTTTTTTTGACTAATGGTAAACTGGCAGATGTGATAGGCAAATATATCAAGTTTTTTTTCTTTGTTTTTAGTTTAGTTTACCCCCTCTCATTCCTGCCTTTCATTGTGAGATGAACATGCATTGGGTAACTGCTGGTCTGAGGAAGAATGGGCATATGAGAACCAGGCCCAGACCCAGACTCAGATCTTTAGCTTTTGGAGTAAATTCCAGCAAAGACTAGCCTAGGGTAGTTGATCCTCAGCCAGCTTGTAGAGAAGGGAGTTAAAAATAAATGCTTATCATTGTACACTATTGATTTTTTTAAGGCAATTTTTTTATACAGCATTATTGTGACAATAATTGATCAATATACAACAGATAATCTCAAAGTCTCAATAGAATATAATAAAAAACTTATCTTTTTTGAAAGTCTGGAGTCATTTGTGGCTTTGCTAGATTTGGCTGTGATAGGCTAGGCTGAGTTTTAGACTGCAGATTGGCTTCAAATCAGCTTTGTGTATTTTATTATTTTCCTTGTACTAGTGACTTTTTAGAACATATGAGGTCTGACAATCAAGTTCATGAACTCATCCTAGAAAAATTGCTACATATTATACCCTTAAGGAATTCCAAACAATAAAAAAAAAAGACAAGAGCCATACGAAGTTGGTAAGAGGTAAAAATGGAAGCAATTAGCCCAATGAGAAAGGCTTTCCAAACCTAAGGAACTTCCCACAGGATAAAGTCAGCCTTGGGATAGCACAGCAGAGACCTGGAAAGAGTCACTGAATCCATTAATCCTGGCCCTTCTCCTACCACTGATTTCCTGAATTTACACCAATAAATTTCTTTATGTGGAAAAAAATTGCTACATATCCCACTGTTGAATATCACTATAGTTGCCTTCAAAATACTCCCCTTAGAAAGCTATACACCAATGCTAACACTGAATCCACCCTTTAAAGCAATTTTGGAACTTATCTTTTAGAATGGCCATGAAGGCTATCATTGTATTTTGCTTAGTGGCCTGAATGTCATCAAAATGTCTTCTTTTCAATATTTACTTTATCTTTGGGTAAAGAAAAAGTCTTTTGGGGGCCAGATTAGGTGAATAGAGAGGGTGTTTCAATACAGTTATTTGTTTGCTGGCTAAAAACTCCCTTACAGTAAGTGACATGTAGTACATGTTGTGACGTAAGAGGCCTGGGTTTTTGGCCAAGATTTTCAGTTAAAATTTTCCTGTTTCTCTGTTAATGTATACTTGGTCAGCTGTGCTTTTAACAGTCAACCGATGATTTTGATGCACAATTCAATGAATTTTGGCAATGTTTTTGTCAGTTCTGCTCATTACTGACTGCTCTCACCACTCTTCATAAGTGACACTTTCTTTACCCTCAGAAAAACATTCAATCCATTTGTACAATGCCATTGTCTGCCTGGAATTATCCCCATAAACGTGGATTAACACGTCCCTGATTTAACTTCTGCGCTTGACAAGTTTAACAATAAATTTTCAAATGTTTCTTCATTGCTCTAATTCACACTCTGACATTCTCATGATGGAATACAAAAAAATGCAACAATAATGAACATCACCTAGTAAGACACCACCATGCCTTGACGCTAACACAGCTGTCAGATGCTTACATACCCAGTTGTTTGTACAGTGCTGCCAATGTAAGCACACAGTGGCATGTTCATGAACTTAATTGTCAGACCTCATATTCTTATAGAAGATCATTAGAATATAAGAGAGCAAGCAAACCATGCAAGTATGTTTAAAGTTTCTGATTACATTATTTCTGCTAACATTCCATTGGCTAGAGCAAGTCATTTGGCTAAATTCAATATCATCAAGAGCATCAAAGGAAGTATGCTGTATCCACAGTAGCAAACCGTGCATAGATGGTAAAGAGTGTGGGTGTTTAATTTTAAGCAGGGAGGTATAAAAAGTTTGGAACATGATTGTTCATTCTAGCCTAGTGATCTATATATATTATTTATTTGGTTCTTTACAACACTACTATGGAATCAACATGATTTCCCTTTTATAGATGAGAAACTGAGATACAGAGAGAATAATAAGTATGCAAATATCATAGTAAGTTGTGGCTATAGGATTTGAACCCTCAGAGAATATCAAAAACTGTATGCTTTATCACTCTGTTTCACCTTCTGTCAAACATGTCCTATGTACAATATCTAAAAATGTCAGAGCTATTTTGCTTGAAGAGAAGCCATGTGTTAACCAACCTCCCAAAGATCTATGATATAAAAGAGAGAAGTAAAATTTATTTTATGTGTTGTAAAAATGTAGTTCCCTTGACAGGAGCAGTGAGTAGAGAATTCAAAGGCATCTAAATTTTGGCACAATTAAAAAATCCTTTTAACACTCAAAACTTCTGCAAAATGGCATGTATCCAAGAAAATACCTAGATGACCAGTAGGCGTGGGTGATATAGAGAAAATTCTAATATCATGTGGAGATTCAGGTTAGCTTGAAAGAGGATTAAAACTTAAAAAAATTATTACAGTGAAGAAATTCTATAATTTTATGAAAAAGTAAATTGTTCTATAAGTAGATGTTCACTCTCATTTAGTGGAAGTTTTTGTTACCATATCAATATTTTCCAATGTTCAAAGGGTTAGAAATTTTTTAGAACTAGCTAATAATTAAGAACCTTATGTCATACTATGAGTCAGCTCTGACCCATTTTATAATATTCCAGATAAATGGAAGAGATAACTAGACATGGATTATTTATGACAGTGTGGTATAAAGATAATTCATTCAATTGGAAACCATTAACTTACCTTCTTGTCCACTCTGGAGTTCAGTTTCTTGTAATGGGTAGCGTTAGACTATATATTTACTAACAATTTCAGTTTATCTCTGACCGTCTGTAGTCTGGTGTTTTAAATACAAAGAATTCAAGGATTTATTTACTTATTTGTTATAAAAAAAAGTAACTTAGTGCATCCAAAATTCACAATGTTGCTCTTTTAAAAAAAGAAAAAAAAACCCACACTGTAGCCATGTAAGAGAATAGCGGGTATGTAGAACAAAGTGCAGGCATACTTGTTTTGTTGCATTTCTTATTTTCATGCTTCACAGATACTGTACTTTTGACAAATGGAAAATTTGTGTCAAGTGCGTGCCAAGTAAGTTTTTTGGCCCCATTTTCAGAGCATGTGCTACTCACTTTGTGTCTCTGTGTCACATTTTAGTAATTCTCACACCATTTCAAAATTTTAAATTATATCTTTTATGGTTATCTAAGATTAGTGGTCTTTGATGTTACTATATGTAACTGTTTTGGAGTGTAGCAAACTGCACTTAAGGATAATGTTTTATGTGTTCTAACTGCTCAACCCAGTAGCCATACACCCATCTCTCTCCCTTTCTAGTGCCTCCCTGTTCCGAGAGACATGACAATATTAAAATTAGGCTAACTAAAAAACCTATAATGGCTTGTAAGCATTCAAGTAAAGGGAAGAGTCACAGATCTCTCACTTTAAATAAAAAACTCAAGATGTCCTTTTGGAAGGTTTACATTAGTATAATAACTTGTAGTTTGACAATCCATACAAAATCACCTTTAATTCTTCACTGTTAATAGCAACATACAACTTAAAGATCATTAGCATAAATAGAACTAACTCTTTCATTCTAAAGTAGTCCATATAAGACAGTACTTGCAGTAGTAGACTATAGATGGCTGACTAGAAACATCAGTCACCAGATCATCCCCACAAAAAGAAAAAGTTTCAGTTGAAAAAGCATAGCCCAGGTGAAATACTGAGGGAGAGGTACCAGAACACACCCTTTGCTAGAGATCCCACAAGAATAAGGAGGCACAGAATAAGAAGGATAAAGATTTTGACAGAGTGACCACTGAGGGATTCAGAGCTCTACAGAAAGAGTAGGTGGGAGCGTTTATGTTTTCCCTCTAGCACCTATGGCAGTCTGCCAGCTTCCAACCAGTCGATCTGTCAGAGAGCCCTTCTACCATGACACATCCTGGTATTATTTCTACTGGGTGAATTGAGAGCCTCTTGGGAGAGTGCCAGGTTGTGGATTCACATGGTATTGTTTCCCCCCATTACAGACCTGAGCCAAGATGGCTTGTGCCATGTTTATTGCCTACACACATGCCAGGTGCTTCTGTCAAGCCAGAGAAGTCACAACCCCCTCAGTCTTCCCTCAGAACATTCCCCAGTATCTGCTTGGGCGGTGACAGCCACAAAAGGACAGGGAGATACAAGAGAGCAGAATTATTCCTGGAATTCTGATCCATAAAGTGGGCTGGCCCAAGGGGACTTGGAAAAGCCACAAACATTTTTTAGAACAGAAGAAGGTGGAGCATGCACTCTCCTGCACCAGAGAGCTGCCGGCTCATGATCCAGAGTTGTCTGCACTCCTACTGGAGGCATAAGTACTGAGAGAAGTCTGTAGGGTAGGAAAGTGTCCCTGACCCAGAGCAGAAACAGCACCAGAGCCCAGGAAGGCATATAAAGATGGAAACTGCTCCTTCTCCAGCCACTCAATGATGTAGACA
This sequence comes from Galagoides demidoff, assembly GCA_963574575.1. Classification (NCBI taxonomy): domain Eukaryota; kingdom Metazoa; phylum Chordata; class Mammalia; order Primates; family Galagidae; genus Galagoides; species Galagoides demidoff. Next base: position 16,578 of record CAUYQV010055558.1, read on the forward strand.
TAGCTGCCTTTGCTTTCAAGCATGAGCTTATGACACAGGTGAGTTATGGTATGGAGAGTTCTATGTTTATAGGAGCTATACTCTCAACAGTATTCTTCTCACTATACCTGGGTTCTGCACAGAGAGTGTAGCTCTTTTCTTTCCCTTTACAGACAGGCAGTGTTTTTTCAGCTATTCTGACCTTGGAATCCTGGTCCTTAAATCTCTAACTCACTGGATCCATAGTCAATACTCTCTAGCACCTACCTGGATGACAGAGGCCTTGGGGGACCAGTAGGTCCCCGGGGAACTGTGGGTATCCTGGAGCTTGGGCATTCAGAATGAGATGCTGCCATCTGAGAGGAGAATGAGCTTGCCAGAGGGCCCCTTGGACCAGAGCACTAGTCCCCACCATTCAAGACCCTCTTCTCATCCTCTCCATCTGCACTAAGCACTACTAGAGGCAGTCATGACTTGAAGTCTGTTTCTGCTCAGGATAAGCAAGGATTGCAGAGGAGAGACTAAGCCAGGGCACTCAGTTGCTGGGACTCTAACAGAGGCCTTATCACACCCAGGTTTCCACTGAGCTTAAAATTGACTCATTTCCCTCTAAAAAGCCATAGCAAGCATTTTTGTGTGGCCTAAGGACAAAAGTTACTGTCTTCTTTGAGGGAGGATAGGGCTAGCAGTCCTCTCCCCCTGCTGTCTCTCTCTTCCAGAAGGAGCCTACTATCCCCTGAGGCAAGTCCCTGGTACTCCCAGAACTCCCTCACTAGAGCACTTCAGCCACGTCCCATAGCCAGTCTGGTAGCAAGCACATGGTGGGTTGACATAACCTCTACCACCTCTGCTGTAGTTGGGCCAGAGTGGGAGCTGAGAATATGGGTGCTTTTGTGCCCCTAAAGGACAGGAACTGCTGTCACTTCTGAGACAGGGAGGTATGAGTGGCTTATATGCTGCATAGCTGCTTGCCTCTGCCAGTTTCATCCAGAGGGGCCTATTCCTCCTGTCATACTGACACTGAATCTGTGCTTCTCCTGCTTGAGCATTATGCCAGGAGATCACTTGCCACTTCTTATCAGAGTCAGCCTGAACTCAGGGAGGCTTGGAGGCGAGTTTGTCAGCCTAGTGTGTGTTTGATCCACTTAGGATTCAAGCATACCACACAGGAGATAGGGAAGTTGAGATTAACTAACATAGTCCACTAGTGCTGGCACCTGAACACTTTCCCAGGGGTCTGAGGTCCAATCAGCAAAAAAGGCCAACAACACTACAGTGGGTAACTACCTGCATGAACTGAAAGTTAGTGTAACTCTCCCTCTCTATACTAAATAGCAAAGTTCCTGGCTGAGAACAGATGAACAACAAAGCTATTTGTTTTAAGCTGTGGGAAGAGGTGACAGCAGAGAAGGAACCAGCATAAAAACTATGGCAATATGAGAAAGCAGACTGACCCCCAGCAAAGTATCATAATAGCTTTACAGAAAGAGACTCCAAACGAAAGGAAATTTTTTAAATATCAAATTATTGATCACAAATAAGCTCAATGGGATGAATTAGAAAGTTGAAAACCAGCACACAATAAACAAACAAAAGATGACTCAGGACATGAATGAAAAATTCACTAAAGAGATTGCTATTTTTTTTTACAAAGTATGGAATGCACAGGGGCCATGCTATTCTTCTCTGTATCATTCTGATTTTAGTGTATGTGCTGCCAAAGCAAGCACATAGATTGCTATTTTTTTCTAACTTACAAACATTCAAAAAAGTATATGATAAATATGAGATCATGTGAACTGTCCAAATATCCCTGAGGGAGAAGAAGAAAAAGCAACAAGCATGAAAAATCTATTTGAGAGAATAAAGGAGGAAAATTTACCCGATCTTTCTAGAGAGTTTCATGTCCAGATACAAGAAGGTCATCAAAACCTGGAAGATAATAAGGCAAATAGAACATTACCAAGGCTTATAGTCATCAGGTCAAAGTCAACATAAAGGAGGAAATTCCATAAGCTTTAAGATGTAAGTATCAACTAACTTAAAAAGAAATACACAACACACTAAACAGATTAAGTGTTAGCCAAGAATTTAGTGTCTTGCAAAACTATGTTTCATGAATGAAGGAGAAATAAAATCTTTCTGGGGCAATCAAACGCTAAGGGAATTTGTCACCACTAGACCTGCCCTACAAGAAATGCTCTAAAGTTCTCTAAAAATTGAAAACAATGGTTAATACTCACCATTGTAAAGGAAACACTAACACCTCTTATAAAACAGGAACAAAATGAGAATACAAAGCACCCGGGTAACAATCAACATGATGACAAGAACAGTACTTTACCCATCAATATTTACATTGAATATAAATGTGCTCATTTAAAATATATAGTTTGAAAAAATGAGTAAGAAAGCACAACCCAAATATCTCCTATTTTCATAAAACCTATTTAAGTCATAAAAGCCTTGTAGAAAAAAATGTAAGAAGGTGGAAAAAAAATTCCATGCAATGGAAATAAAAGTGAGGAAAGGTAGCTATTCTTATATTAGATAAAACAGACTTTAAGTAAATGAAAGTAAAAATAGACAGATAAGGTCATTGTATAATGATAAGAGATCAATTCAACAAGAAGATAAAATATAAAATATATATGCATCTAACATTTGAGCACCCACATTTATAAAACAAATACCATTAAACCTGAAAAATGAAATAACAGCAACATAATAATAGTGTGGGACTTCAACAAAGCTCATGGAGGAAGAAAACCAAAAAGAAACACTGGATTTAAAGTGGACTGTAGAACAAATGGACCTAATAGACATTTTCAGGACATTCTACCCAACAACTGCAGAATGTACATTTTTTTCATCAGCATATGAAAACTTTTCCAGGATGGACAATATATTGGACCACAAAACAAATCCCAGCAAATTTAAAAAATAAAAATATGATATGCGTTTATCTTCTTAATGGAAAAAAGTCCAGGAGGAGTTCTCAAAACTATACAAATATCTGGAAACTAAAAAACTTGCTGTTGAATGATCTTTAGATCAACAATGAAATCCAGATGGAAATTTAAAAAAAAATTGACAATGGTGGCATAAGTGACCAAAATTTTTGGTAACTTGATAACAAAAATATGCTGAGAATGAAGTTCATAACACTAAATTACTTAACCAAAAAGACAGAATGATCATAAATTAACATCTCAATATCACATCTCAAGGAACTAGCAAAAAAATATAAGCCAAACCCAAAGCTAGCAGAAGACAAGAAATAACAAACATAAAACCAGAACCAAAAACAATTGAAATTAAAAAATAAGGCAAAGGACCAATGAAAAGAAAAGTTGGTTCTTGGAAAAGATAAACAAAATCAATAAGTCATGAGTTAGATTAACCAAGAAAATAAAAGAGATGATTCACATAAGCTTAATCAAAAATGAAAAAGGAGACATTACAACTGATGCCACGGAAATAGAAAAGATCATCAGAGACTACTGTGAACACCTCTATACTCACATACTAGAGAAAATGGATAAATTTTTGAAAACACAACCTCCAAAGTTTGTATAAAGAAGAAATAGAAATCATGCATGGGCCACTCATTATTTACAATATTGAATCAGCAGTAAAACATCACCCAACAAATAAAAGCCCAGAAGTAGATGGATTCAGAGGTGAATTCAACCAGACCTACAAATAGCTGGTAACTGTCCTACTGAAACTATTCCATAACATTAAAAGGGTGAGAATCTTCTCTAACTTATTTCATGAAGCCAATATCACTCTGATACTAAAGCAAGGAAAGGGCACCACAAAGAAAGAAGTCTGCAACCCATCATCCCTCATGAACATAGGGGCAAAAATCCTCAACAAAATAATAGCAAACCTACTCCAACTGCACATTAAAAAAATAATTCCCCATGATCAAGTGAGTTTTATCCCAGTGAAGCAAGGATGGTTCTACCTACTCAAGTCAATAATTGTAATTCACCATATGAAGAATTAAAAAAAAGCCATATAATCTCAATAAATGTGGAAAATCATTTGATAAAATACAATATCCTTCATGATAAAAACCCTTCACCAACTAGGCATAGGAATATACTTCAAAATAATGAAAATTGCATATGACAAACCCACAGCTAACATCATCTGAAACAAGATAAAGTTAAAAGCATTCCCTCTAAGAATTGAAACAATCAAGGATGCCCACTTTCACCACTTCTATTCATCATAATAATGGAAAAAGAAAATCAAGCTATCCTTTTTTTGCCAGTGATATAATCTTATGTCTAGAAAATTCTAAAGACTCTAGCAAAAGACTCCTGGAATTGATAAATAAATTCAATAAAGTCTCAGGTTAAAAATTAATGCACTCAAATCGGTAGGAATACCATACAGTTATAACAGCTAAGCTAAGAATCAAGTTAAGAATTCAATACCACTACCAATAACTCCCAAAACAAATAACCTAGGAATGCACTTACCCAAGAGTGTAAAAGGTCTCTACAAATAGAAGTATAAAACATTTATGAAAAAAATGATTGATGACACAAATGGAAAAACATCCCACACTCGTGGTTGGTAGAATCAATATTGTTAAAATGTTCATACTGTCCAAAATGATTTACAAAATCATTGCAACGTCCATAAAAATACCAGTATCATTTTTGACAGAGTTAGAAATAATCCTAAATTTCCAATGAAATTAAAAAAGAGCTTGAATAGCCAAAGCAATGCTACACACAAAAAATAAATCTGGAGGCATCACATTACCTGACTTTGAATTACATGGCTACAAGAATATAGTGGCCAAAACACCATAGTACTGGTATAAAAGGAGACACATAGATCAATGTGTCTATAAGAACCCAGATATAAAATCATACCATACAGCCAACTGATCTTCAACAAAGCAGACAAAAACATTCACTGGGAAAAGGATGTCCTATTTAATTAATGGCATTGAAAAAATTGTATAGCCATATGCAGAAGAATGAACCTGGATTCCTATCTCTAACCATGCACAAAAATTTACTCAAGATGGATTAAATATTTAAGGACTTACATATAAGACTTGAAACCATAAAAATTGTAGAGGAAAACATAAGAAAAACTGTTCTGGACATTGACCTAGGAAAGGAATATATACCTTAGACCTCAAAATAAAGTATAGCAGCAAAAAGCATAAATAAATGGGAGTTAATTAAACTAAAAAATTGCTTCACAGAAAATGAAAAAATCAACAGAGTAAATAGACAAGAAGAAAACATTGGAAAACTATACATCTAATAAATGACTAATTCAGAATCTATAAGGAACTCAAACAAATCAGCAGGAAAAAAAATAATAACCCCATTAAAAAGTGTGGGAAAGAACTAAAAAGATATTTTTTAAAAGAAGTGAAATGAATTGCCCTCAAACATGAGAAAAAATGCTCAACATCACTAATCATCAAGGAGATGCAAATTAAAACCACAATGAGATATCACCTTACCCTATTAGAATGGTTATTGTGAAAAAGTAAAAAAAAAAAAACAAAAAAAAAAACAGACATTGGCATGGATGTTGTGAAAAAGGATTCCTTATAAATTCTTGGTGGGAATGTAAATTAGTACAACCTCTATAGAAAATGGTATGGTGATTACTCAATATCTGAAAGCAAACTTACTGTTTGATCCAACAAAGGAAAAGAACTCATTATATATATACACAAATAAATATATATATATATATTCAAAAGAAACATATGAAAAACATGCACTCATATGTTTATGAATGGGTATCTACCTAAAGGAAAAGAACTCATTATGTATATATACACAAATATATATATATATATATATATATATTCAAAAAGAAAAGACACATATTGGGGCACAATTCACAATTGCAAAGATATGGAATCAAACTAAGTGTTAATAAACAGATGAGTGGATAAAAGAAAATTTGGTATCTACATAAAGCATGAAATTCTACTTAGGGGAAAAAAAGAATGAAACGATGTCTTTTTTAGTAACTTGGATGGAACTGAGAGTCATTATCCTATGTGAAACATCTCAGGAATATAAAAACAAATACCAGTGTACTCACTTGTAAGTGGAAGGTAACCAGTAGATGTACATAGTCATACACTCAGAAGGTGGGATACTCTAAACTTTGACTTCACACAATAAAATTCATCCATGTAACAAAAACCACTTATACCCCCTACATCTATTGAAATTAAAAATATATATAGCACTTGTAACTGTGTCAGGCTTAAATCCCAATTTTGTACCACCAACATTGCAGGTTATATATGTAGAACGTTTCTTTCTCCCTGGAAATAGATAATGGATATACTGTATTTTCATTTTAAAAGTTTTATAAAGATAAGATTGGCTCGGCGCCTGTGGCTCAATCGGCTAAGGTGCCAGCCACGTACACCTAAGGTAGCGGGTTCGAATCCCCAGCCCGGGCCCGCCAAACAACAATGATGGCTGCAACCAAAAAATGGCTGGGCATTGTGGCAGGCACCTGTGGTCCCAGCTACTTGGGAGGCGGAGGCAGGAGACTTGCTTGAGCCCAGGAATTGGAGGTTGCTATGAGCTGTGATGCCATGGCACTCTACCCAGGGGGATAGCTTGAGGCTCTGTCTCAAAAAATAAATAAATAAATAAATAAATAAAGTATGTAGTCTTATTTAAAAAAAAAAAAAGAGCACTTCCACACCCTAGCGGCCCCTCACATGTCACCTGCCAAGCTTTATAGTCAGCCACCTCCTCTCCCTGCATCGACAGCCAGGATGTGAAAGGGCTCAAACCTTGTTCTATTTTCCTGTCAATGAATTTGCCTAAAAAAGTAAATATATTTCCTTGTATGTATATATTACTTAATCTACAACATCTCAAAAGAAAATGTAACCCCCAAAAAGAAAAATTATGGATAAAGGAAGATTGTTCAAGGAAAAGTGGACAAATCACTACTTTTTTTGTTGAGGCAAATAGTAAGGCACTGCTTAATGGTAGGGAATCTATACAAGTTTTCAAAGACTGGATTGAAAAAAGGCATTATATGCAAAAACATGCTGCCAAATTCAACATGTAGGAAAGGTGGTGTCACAAGGACAAAATAGAATTGAAAAAAAAGTCTCAAGTATGTTTTTTGAAAATTAGAAATCAGACTTACCGTTATAAAAGGCAGTTATGGAAGGCTGGGCAAGGTGGGTCACGCCTTATAATCCTAGCACTCTTGAAGGCCAAGGCAGCTGGATTGCCTGAGCTCACAGGTTCAGGACCAGCCTGAGCCAGTGCAAGACTTCATCTCTAAAAATAGTTGGGCAAACTTGGTGCCTGTGGCTCAAGTGGCTAAGGTGCCAGCCACATACACCTAAGGTGGCGGGTTCAAATCTAGCAGGCCCGCCAAACAACAATGACAGCTGCAACCAAAAAATAGATGGGCATTGTGGTGGGTGCCTGTGGTCCCAGCTACTTGGGAGACTGAGGCAGGAGACTTGCTTGAGCCCAAGAGTTTGAGGTTGCTGTGAACTGTGACACAACGGCACTCTACCAAGGTGACAAAGTGAGACTGTCTGAAAAGAAACAAAAAATAAAAGCTAGTTATGTGATAGCATATTTAACCACTAATTTAAATGAGTTAAGAAAAAAAGTCAAAACCATGTACTGATGGTAAATTTATTAAGCCATGTATGGAAAGCATGGAGGATATAATTTGCCCTGAGAAAGGGGGATATTTCTAAATTGAGTTTGTTGCACCAAACTATACCCAAGAGAATTGAAGAAATTGGAAAATTTGTCAAAAGAAGTTTGGAGACTAAAGCTGCTAATTCTAAATTTTATGATTCGGAAATGGAAGACAGCACTGATGCTACAAATATGGCCCCATTTGCCATTTTTATCAGAGGTATTAATGACAAGTATAAAGTCACTGAAGGGGGTGGCGGGTTCAAGCCCAGCCCCAGCCAAAAATGCAAAATGCAAAAAGATTATTTTAAAAATAAAGTCATTAAACAAGTGGCATCTTTAGTGCCTTTAAAAGACATAACTAAGTCAAGAGATTTATATGAAGCAGTAAAAAAAAACTCCTTTGTCCCCATTGTTAACATATCTGGCATAGTTATTTATGGTGCCTCAGCACTGGTAAGGTAAAAGAGGGGGACTTGTAAATTTATTTTATTTTATTTTATTTGTTGAGGTAGATTATCACTCTGTCACCCTTGGTAGAGTGCTGTGGTGTCAAGCTCACAGCAACCTCAAATTCTTTTTTTTTTTTTTGAGACGGAGCCTCAAGCTGTTCCCCTGGGTAGAGTGCCATGGCATCACAGCTCAAAGCAACCGCCAACTCCTGGGCTCAAGCGAGTCTCCTGCCGCCGCCTCCCCAATAGAGGGGGGGACGGGGGCCCGGCCGCCCCGCCCACCACGGTTTTCTAGACTCGGACTTTCACTTTGTCGCCCACCGCCGCGCTGCGGATCGTCACAGCTCACATCATCTTCAAAGTCTTGGGCTAAAGTGATTCTCTTGCCTCAGCCTCCCAAGTAGCTGGGACTACA
>CAUYQV010055559.1:0-12325 GCA_963574575.1 Galagoides demidoff
GCATCACAGCTCATAGCAACCTCCAACTCCTGGGCTCAAGCGAGTCTCCTGCCTCTGCCTCCCAAGTAGCTGGGACCACAGGCGCCCGTCACAACGCCTGGCCATTTTTTGGTTGCAGCCATCATTGTTGTTTGGCGGGCCTGGGCTGGGGATTCGAACCCGCCACCTTAGGTGTACGTGGCTGGCGCCTTAGCCGATTGAGCCACAGTCGTCGAGCCAAGAATGGGAAATTCTTAAAAATATTTGGTTCACATAGACCCAAGTCTCTAACTCTTTTCAAAATGTAGTAAGATTGTTTGGTCCTAATTCAAGAAAAGTGGAATTCTTGTGTGTCTGGAATTCAAACCAGCTGTAATATTCAGGGTTTTTTTTTATTCATAGCACAAACATCAAAGCCAGGGTAAATGGGCACTTTACTAGTAGTTACAGATTGCAATCAGTTGTAGGTTCTCATACACATATGCACCTTGCTCATACTGTAACAGTTAACTATTGAGTAACAAAGGCAGACTGAAGTGTTCTCAGAATTATAGGTTTTTTATTTAGCTAGCCCTTTGTTGACACATGAAGAAATATCCATTAGCATCCTTCTTTATCTTTCATATTTCCTTTCTCTCTAGGTTGGACAAGACGCTCCCTACACATCAAACCCGAAGGAAGCTACAAGGATCGCTGTTATCCACGAGACATACTTCTGAAAAGTCCTGCTCTGCCTCACACATTGAACGAATGATGCTACACTCTCTTCTCCCTGTTATTAATCAATGTGGGCAGATTCTTGTCAATTTAACATTTGCATCTTTAGTGGGGACCCTGTAATCAAAATTCACTGAATTCCAGGTCCATGAAGGGAGAGCCTGGGCTCATCCTCATGCCACTGCTACTGACTTAGCCACAAGCCTCTGCAATTCACTTTGTACATCCAAAAAATGGATACATTTCTATCCTCTCAAATGAAAGCAGAAAGCCTTCCCTCCATGCACGATAAATGGACCTTATTGGTCTCTTTGACAAAAGACTTAAACACTGCCTGCAAGGAACAAGAGCAGCTCCTAATGTGAGGCAGCTCCCAACCCCTGTTATCCTCCTAGCTGACTTCATGCTCACTGGCTCTCAGCTAGCTTATGGTGGGGTTCCTACTTTCCCCTGATGACATTTGTAAGGTTTTATGATTTAGTTTCTGCCACTACATGTAGCTTTCAACATAGTGGTGAAGGCAACTTGACCCTAGGCATTCTAAAAGTTCTCCTTTCCTCATAAGTCATCCCAAAAGGGTTTAGAAACTGTAGACAAATAGTACCCAAATGAAATCTTCTACCAATCCAGAATTCCTGAAGTGGGTCTGGTATTACCACGTACTTTAATAGTGAGCTGTATATATTTTGGATAAGGATTCCAGAGAATTATGATGATGTTTTATCAGAGGTGCATAGCTATGAGTCAAGACTGATCCACTTAAATAAGAGTTTGGTAAGAAAGTGGAAATAGCTGATCTTTACACTGTGTTTAGGTGATAAAAGGAATAGCAAGGGAGGCAAGACAGGGTATGGTCCTGCTTCTTTTCATAAGAGTCTGAAACCATTTCATTTCATTTTGGTGAAATGTGTCTATGTCTAAATAATTGTTTTCTAATTCATGTGGTAAAAGCCATACTTTTTTTAAATATGATTTTTCAAAAAAACCATTGGTTTTTTCACTTCAAGTACTGTCCAAAAATAGCAATTCTTAGGCTCGGTGCCTGTGGCTCAAGTGGCTAAGGCGCCAGCCACATACACCTAAGGTGGCGGGTTTGAATCCAGCCCGGGCCCGCCAAAACAACAATGATGGCTACAACAAAAATAGCAATTCTTTTTAGATTTTTTTTTTTTTTGAGACACAGCCTCAAGCTGTCCCCCTGGGTAGAGTGCCATGGCATCACTGCTCACAGCAACCTCCAACTCCTGGGCTCAAGTAAGTCTCCTGCCTCAGCCTCCCAAGTAGCTGGGACCACAGGCACCCGCCACAACGCCTGGCTATTTTTTGGTTGCAGCCATTATTGTTGTTTGGCGGGCCTGGGCTGGATTCGAACCCACCACCTTAGGTGTATGTGGCTGGCACCTTAGCCACTTGAGCCACAGGCGCTGAGCCAAAAATAGCAATCCTTAAAGCACTACTAACAGGGGTACATCTCACCCTAAGGCCTGAGTTCATACTCCAGTTGAACCTGAAAGAGAACAGACACAAAGCATGGATGATGATAGGTTTAAAGGAAGGACCTTTAAATTTCCATAGAGCACAATTTGAAACTACATGAGGGAAAAGCACTGGAGTAGGCATTTGAATAAATGAGTATATATATGTATATATATATGCATACTCATATATTATACGTACACATAAATATATACACGTGTAATATATTTTATACATATATTACACACATATTATTTGCATCCTGCCACTGATTCACAGCATTGCTTCACCTTTATCCTGCCATCTGTGGCTTCGTTTTACCATAAAATTTGGGGGTGGGGGGATCCCTGCTCTTTCCCAGAACCACCAGGAAGATGAATACAAGCATTATATACTTACAAGCTCTAGATGCAGGACAAATAACCTGCATTCATCCCCATCCTTCCCAGCCTCATCCACCGTAGAATGTCCCCTAATCCAGAAATATGAGATTTCTAGGAAAAGAAACATGTGGCAAAGTCTACATTCACCAACACCTGTGCGAGAGTATAATCTGGTTAACATTTGCACTGACTTTCTTGATAGAAAAATCACTGACAAATTGGTCAGGCACAGTGGTTCATGCCTGAAATCCTAACACTCAGGGAGGCTGAGGCAGGATGATTGCTTGGGGCCACGAGTTCAAGATCAGCCTAAGCAAGAGTGAGAACCCCCTCTCCACAAAAAATAGCAAAATTAGCTGTGTGTTATGGTGCACACCCATAGTCCCAGCTACTAGGGAAGCTGCAGCAGGAGGTTGCAGTTATCTGTGACAATAGAAAACTTTAGCCCACAAGTTTGAGGTTGCAGTTATCTGTGACAATATCACTACACTGGGGTGACAGAGCAAGACTCTGTATCAAAAAAAGTGAACAACAACAACAAAAGCCCAGTGCAGTGGCTCATGCTTGTAATCCTAGCACTCTGGGAGGCTGAGGCAGGTGGATCCTTTGAGCTCAGGAGTTCAAGATGAGTCTGAGCAAGAGTGAAACCCTGTCTCTCAAAAATAGCCAGGTGTTGTGGTGGACAAGAGTAGTCCTAGCTACTTGGAAGGCTGAGGCAGAAAGATCACCTGAACCCAAGAGTCTGAGGTAGCTGTGAGCTATGGTGCTTTGGCACTCAGGGTGACTAAGTAAAATTCTGTCTCAAAAAAAAAAAGGAAAAAGAGGGGAGGGGGGATATGGGAGAAGGAAGGATATTAGGGGAGACCTTACCTAATGTACATGATGCACTGGTACATTTCAAAACTATTAAGAAATGAGTATAATTCTGATGGATGTGTTACTTAGTTCAACACAAACATTTCACATTGTGTATCGAAGGAGTACCCTGAACCCCATAAGTGCATCAATGTACAAAGTTATGATTTAATAAAAAATAATTTAAAAAAAAGAAAAAAATTCACTGACAAAATCAAAATTGATGGCTCGGCGCCTGTGGCTCAAGTGGCTAAGGCTCAGCCACATATACCTAAGGTGGTGGGTTTGAATCTAGCCTGGGCCCGCCAAAACAACAATGACCGCTGCAACCAAAAAATAACCAGGCGTTGTGGCGGGTGCCTGTGGTCCCAGCTACTTGGGTGGCTAAGGCAGGAGACTCATTTGAGCCCAGGAGTTGGAGATTGCTGTGAGCTGTGATGCCATGGCACTCTACCCAGGGTGACAGTTTGGGGCTCTGTCTCAAAAAAAAAAAAATTGATTATTTTCCTTGGAGAAAAGTCATTTCCCCTAACAAAGCAAGACTCTCCTGAGGGATGGTTTTTTTTTTAGATATAGAGTTTCACTCTGTCACCCAGGCTAGAGCACCATGGCCTCAGCCCAATCTAGCTCACAGCAACCTCAAACTCCTGGGCTCACGCAATCTTTGATGTCAGTCACCATTACAGATGAAGTTATACATACAACTTGATAACAACACTGGTTCTGGCTCAGCACCTATAGCGCTGTGTTTACAGCACCAGCCATATACACCCAGGCTGGCAGGTTCAAACCCAGCCCAGGTCTGCTCAACAACAATGACAACTGCAACAAAACCACAGCTGGGCATTGTGGTGGGCGCCTGTAGTCCCAGCTACTTGGGAGGCTGAGGTAGGAGAATGGCTTAAACCCAAGAGTTTGAGATTGCTGTGAACTGTAATGCCACTGAACTCTACCGAGGGTGACAACTTCAAACTCTGTCTCAAAACAAAAAAAATTGTTTCTATGTAAGTGCCAATTATTTCTATGCAAAGTACAAAGGTCCTATTGAAAATTCTTTCTCATGAAGCTATCATACTGTCTTTTTAATAATTATATTAGTTTTTAAATCATTCTAACAAATTTTAGAAAATACTGGAAGGTATAAAGAATAAAAAAATAAAAGTTATATGTAATCTGGCTCAACGCCTGTGGCTCAGCAGCTAAGGTGCCAGCCATGTACACCAGAAAAAGTGGGTTTGAATCCAGTCTGGGCCTGCTAAACAACAATGACAACTACAACCAAAAAAAAAAAATAGCTGGGCATTGAGGCAGGCGCCTGAGGTCCTAGCTACTTAGGAGGCTGAGGCAAGAGAATCACTCAAGCCCAAGAGTTTGAGGTTGCTGTGAGCTGTGATGCCACAGCACTATCTATGGAGGGCAACAGCTTGAGACTCTGTGTCAAAAAAAAAAAAAGTTATACCTAATCCCTCCTCCCAGAGATAACCATTGTTAGCACTGGCTAGTATGTTGCCAATTGTTAATACATTTCTTCATAGACACACAGTGTAGACATACAAAATAAAAAGACATACATATTATATACTACATCATATTTTTCCTACCACTTTTGACCCGTCTTCTCTTTCTTTTTTTTTTTTTTAAGAGACAGAGTCTCACTTTGTCACCCTTGCTAGAGTGCTGTGGCATCACAGCTCACAGCCACCCCCAGCTCTTGGGCTTAGGTGATTCTCTTGCCTCAGCCTCCTGAGTAGCTGGGACTACAGGCGCCCGCCACAACACCCCCCTATTTTTTTGTTGCAGTTTGACTGGGGTTGGGTTTGAACCCCTCACCCTCAGTATATGGGGCCGGCGCCCTACTCACTGAGCCACAGGTGCTGCCCCTGTCTTCTCTTTTTGGCTAGTACTGCTATATTTCCTGTTGTCTCAGTTAGTAAGTTGTATTTATTTTCAAATTTTAGAGAGGACTGGAAATTATTCCTTTTTCTTTTTTTTTGTGACAGAGTCTCACTTTGTTACCCTTGGTAGAGTGCTAGGCATCACAGCTCACAGCAACCTCCAGCTCTCGCCCTTAGGTGATTCTCTTGCCTCAGCCTCCCGAGTAGCTGGGACTACAGGCGCCAGCCACAACACTCAGCTGTTTTTTTTGTTGCAGTTTGGCCAGGACGGGGTTCAGATCCACCACCCTCTGTATATGGGGCCGGTGTCCTACCCACTGAGCCACAGGTGTCGCCCATTCCAATTTTCTTTTTTGAAACAGAGTCTCACTTTGTTGCCCTTGGTAGAATGCTGTGGTATCACAGATCACAGCAACTTCAGACCCTTGAGCTCAAGTGATTTTCTTGCCTCAGCCTCCCAAGTAGCAGCTGGGGTTACAGGTACCTCCCCCACACACACACACACAAAGCCTGGCTATTTTTAGAGACAAGGTCTCCCTCTTGCTCAGGCTGATCTCCAACCTGTGAACTCAGGCAGTCCACTGGGCCTCAGACCAATCTAGCTCACAGCAACCTCAAACTCCTGGGCTCACACAATCCTTGGTATCACCATTACAGATGAAGTTATACATACAACTTGATAAAACACTGTTTCTATGTAAGTGCCAATTATTACGGTTTTTGGTTTTTTTGAGACAGAGTCTCACTATGTCACCCTCAGTAGAGTGCCATAGCATCACAGCTCACAGCAACCTCAAACTCTTAGGCTTACGGGATTCTCTTGCCTCAGCCTCCCGAGTAGCTGGGACTACAGGTGCCTGCCACAACACCTGGCTATTTTTTTGTTGTAGTTGTCATTGTTGTTTGGCAGGCCTGGGCTGAGTTCAAACCTGCCAGCTCCAGTGTATGTGGCTGGCACTCTAGCGGCTGAACTACAGGGGCGGAGTCAAGTGCCAATTATTTCTATGCAAAGAGTGCTAGGATCATAGGCATGAGCTACCACATCCAGGCCATTTATTCCATCTTTTTGAAGGGTCTATGTAACCCCAATACTTTTTGATGGGCCCAAAGATAAAGACAAGTAGTTGCTTAGGGCAAAGAAGGCAAATTCACAGAAACCTCCAATGTAAACTTTTAAAGTTATTCCCAAATTATTAGTGATTTTTTTGTGTATATTAAACATATTACTTTGTTAAATATAAACATTTAAAATATATAGTAGGCTGGGCCCAGTGGCTCACCCCAGTAATCCTAGCACTCTGGGAGGCAAAGGTGGGTAGATACCTTGAGCTCAGGAGTTCAAGACCAGCCTGAGCAAGAGTACAACCTCATCTCTACTAAAAGTAGAAAAATTAGCTGGCCATTGTGGTAGATGCCTGTAGTACTGGCTAGTCAGGAGAGGCTGAGGCAAGAGGATCGCCTGAGCCCAACAGATTGAGGCTGCTGTGAGTTATGATGATGCCATGGCACTCTACCCAGGGCAACAGAAACTCTGTCTCAAAACAAACAAACAAAAGTGAAATAAAATATATAGTAATTTTTTATCTGTTTTGCCGCTTCCTTTTTTATATATACTTCTAACTTCTTTTTTTCTATTTTTTTTTGTTCTTTTTACATTTACTTCTCCATCTGTGAAATATATACTTGTAATCTCAAAAATCAAAGTGATCTAGGACTCTGGATCTCCAAAAAGCCTATGCAGTACACTAGCAACCTTCCTTTTCTGTATCCTCAGGGAAGTGCAATGGTGGGCCTAGGAGTGGAACAAGACTTAAACATTATTTTCTCCCAGCCCTGCCCCTTATTTTGGACCCTTTTAAAGCACTGTCCAGCAGATTCTGACCTAGAACGCTTTCCTTATGTTTATGTCCAGAACTGCCATTTTCCAAGGAGGAGCTACTATATGTACTTATGACTAGGGGGCCAGAATAAATCCTTTTTTTCCCCGCCCTTGACATGTTGAGAGCCCTTTGACCCTGTCCTCCACTTCTCTCCTTCCACTTTCAGAAAGGGACACACAATGTCCTTCACGTTGCCTTGAGTTGTTATTTCTTTGGGTTGAAGCCTGTAGTGTCTGTGTTAATTTGTATATCTGGGCCAGGCATGGTAGCTCACGTCTGTAATCCTAGCACTCTGGGAGACCAAGGTGGATGGACTGCTTGAACTCAGGAGTTCAAGTCCAGCCTGAGCAAGAGTGAGACCCTGTCTCTAAAA
Organism: Galagoides demidoff; assembly: GCA_963574575.1. Taxonomy (NCBI): domain Eukaryota; kingdom Metazoa; phylum Chordata; class Mammalia; order Primates; family Galagidae; genus Galagoides; species Galagoides demidoff. The sequence goes on from CAUYQV010055559.1 coordinate 7,559, forward strand.
AATAGCCAGGTGGTGTGGCAGGCACCTGTAATCCCAGCTACTTGGGAGGCAAGAGGATCTCTTGAGCCCAAGAGTTTGAGGTTGCTGTGAGCTATGATGATGCCCCAAAACTCTACCCAGGGTGAGAAAGTAAGACTCTGTCTCAAAAAAAAAAAAGTATATCTGTATACCACATTGTACCAACAAAGCACCATGTTCACTGGAGACACTCAAATAATTTCCTGATAATGTCACACCACCAAGGGTAGCATATATAATAACTTCCTTGAAGAAAAGAAGGTGAGCTTTATTTTTATATCAAAGTTGCTATCAGTTACTAGGGAGATACAAACCAATGAGAGGCTATATTTTAATCGTTGCTGTCACTGGAATTCATCTCTTTAGACATATTATTTCCCCTCATATTTCATTATTTCTTCCTATGTCTTCCTCACTATTCTAGCACTTTTCTTTTCTTTTTTTTTTTTGCAGTTTTTGGCTGGGGGCCTGGTGCCCTAATCCTTTGAGCCACAGCTGCTCCCAGCACTTTTCTTTTTTTTCCATCTTTTCCTTTCCTATTCAATGACCTCATTTGTCAGTCATCAAATTCTAAAATTTCTCTTAATCTGAATTTCTAGTGAAGTTGGATCCTTGTCTATACCGATAGTTCCAATTCAAAGTCTTTCTACCTAATCCTCCTCCTTTGGGGCAGTATAGCAACACGTGTACCTTGGGTGTAATTTAGGAACTTTCGCTGGACTCTTGTGAATGTGCGCCATCCAGTGGCTGACGGTGCTAACTGCAATTTCTGAAAGAAAGGTAGTGGGGTACAAACAAATGTTTAAGTTAGATTAACAAATCATCACAAACATGAAGACTGTATTACTGTCCCTAAGAGAAAAATAGTTCATAAAGGCCAAATTTTATTCTATTCTATGTCCTATTTACTAAAACTTAAAATTGAATGGAGAATGGTATGTTTGGAGGTTTGGTGTTATGGTCTCTGCAGGAAAAGATGACGCCCAGAAGACTCCAAGGATTAAATTCAGGTTACCACTTCTCCTTAATGTGCCAGAAAAGAATAAACAGTGCAAGCACTAGGGTAAAGTCTTTATTGTCCTCTAAAAAAATCAAGAATTCTATAGAAGAAACACTGAATTTGAAGACTGATAAAGTATATATGTGATTAATATTAGGGAGCAATTTATTTCTTTTACAGTAAACATACTTAGACATGTCCATGTCTAGGACATATGCCAAAAAGTAGAATTCAGGGGTTGTAGGATACACACATCTTCAATTTTGCTAGATTGTACATGGATCTCTAAAGTAGTTGTACCAAATAAAGTGCCACCAGCAGTTAAAGAGAGGCTCCATTATTCTGCAACCTCCCTAACTTGGAAATCTCAAGACTTTAACATTTTTGCCAATGTGATGGCTATAAAGTACTATGACATTGTTCTTTTTTTTGTTTTTGTTTTAGAGACAGTTTTGTTTACTTTGTCGCCCTCGGTAGAGTGTTGTGGTGTCATAGCTCACAGCAACCTCTAGCTCTTGGGCTTAGGTGATTCTCTTGCCTCAACCTCCCGAGTAGCTGGGACTACAGGTGCTCACCACAATGCCCGGCTATTTTTTTGTTGCAGTTTGGCTGGGTCTGGGTTCGAACCCACCACCCTCAGTACATGGGGCTGGCGCCCTATTCACTGAGCCACAGGTACTGCTGACATTGTTGTTCTTATGTGCATTTCTTGACTAATAGTAAAGTTAAGCACCTTTTCATATTTACTTGCCATCAGGTTTTTTATTGCTTACTCCCTATTTTTCTACTGGGTTGTTAGTCTTGCGTATGGGTATTGAAGTATTTATTACACAGTCTATTACCTGTTAGTATTTTTTGGTTCAGTTGTAGACATCTTTTAGTCCCGTGTATACTCCTGAACACTAATCCTTTGTGAAACATGTTACACTCCAAAAGTGTATTTCCATGTAAGATCCCACAACATACAGATTTACACATAAATAGACAAATGTAAGGCTCTGAGAGTCTGGATGTCCCATTTAGCTCCAAAAATTTGTTTTCATTTTGCCTTCATTTATTTATTTATTTATTTTTTTGGAGACAGAGTCTCAAGCTGCCCCCTGGGTAGAGTGCCATGGCATCACAGCTCACAGTAACTTCCAACTCCTGGGCTCAAGCAAGTCTCCTGCCTCTGCCTCCCAAGTAGCTGGGACCACAGGTGCCCGCCACAACGCCCGGCTGCACCATCATTGTTGTTGGCAGACCCAGGCTGGATTCGAACCCACCACCGTAGGTGTATGTGGCTGGCGCCTTAGCCACTTGAGCCACAGGTGCCAAGCCTTCATTTTGCCTTCATTTAAAAACTGCATTTAAAAAGTCACTGATACTGGCTGGGTACCCGTAGCTCAATGGTTAGGGTGCTGGCCACATACACCAAGGCAGGTGGGTTCAAACCTGGCCCAGGCCTGCTAAAACAATGACAACTGCAACAATAACAACAAAAAATAGCCAGGCATTGTGGTGGGTGCCTGTAGTCCCAGTTACTTGGGATGCTGAAGCAAGAGAATTCCTTAACCCTAGAGTTAGAGGGTGCTGTGAGCTGTGATGCCAGAGCACTCTATTGAGGGGGACATAGTGAGACTCTGTCTCAAAATAAATAAATAAATAAATAAATAAATAAATAAATAAAATAAAATAAAAAATAAAAAAATCCATTGATGCTTATGCCTATATAAAATGTCCTACAAAACCAGACATATTTCTCAGAAAGACTTCAAGGTCTCCCATCTTAAAGGACTCTGCTCTTGTGGTTCAGACATGTAAATGACAAAATATGGTAATTGGGACCTCAGCATATTACAATCCCATTCAATTCTTCACAGTAGCAAGAGAAAAAAGCAGCTCTTCAAAAACTAGTAGTGTCTGTCATTGTCTTACTCTTAAACCAGCTAAATTCAATTTCGGAATGACTTATTTAGATTTTATTTTCCTTGACATCTATGATGAATCCACAGTCTTGAAAGGAACTGTCGCATGCAGTAGTATCTACACCACTAGGCCAATTTCCCATTAAAAAAGTAATGAGCTTGCCAGAGTAAGCCATGAAGTACCTTTGCCCAACATTTGTGTCTTTGCACAACAAAGATAAACTTTAGCCAAACAAATAGTTGGTATGCCAGACAACATTACATTGTTTGGCCTTCTCCCTGCTGTGGGATCACTTTTTACTCCTCCTTCCTATCTAGAAAGCTAGTAAGGAAATTCTTATTAACATATAATTAACATATGTTTTGGGTTGGTTTTTTTTGTTTTTTTTTTTGAGGCAGAGTTTCACTCTGTTGCCCTGGGTAGAGTGCTGTGGCATCATCATAGCTTACAGCAACCTCAATCTTGTAGGCTCAGATAATCCTCTTGCTTCAGCCTTCCAAGTAGCTGAGAATATAGGTGCCATCATGACAACTTACTAGTTTTTCAGTTTTACTACAGACTGGGGTCTCATTCAGGCTCTGGTCTTGAACTCCTGAGCTCAAGCAATCCTCCTGCCTCAGCCTGCCACAGTGTGAGGATTGCAGGTGTGAGCCACCACACCTGGCCTGGAAACATTTTTTCCATTTGCTTTTTTTTTGCTCTGCAGAAACTGAATTTTGTGTAGCCAAATTATTAATTGCCCCCACCCCTTTTTTTGACAGTCTTGCTCTGTTGCTCTGGCTAGAGTGCAGTGGCATCATCTTAGCTCACGGCAACCTCAAATTCTTGTGCTCCAGAGATTGTCCTACCTGAGCCTCCTGAGTTGCTGGGATTACAAGCATGTGCCACCACACTCACCTAATTTTCTTTTTGTAGAGACTGGGGTGTCACTTCTGCTCAAGCTGTTCTGGAACTCCTAGCCTCAAAGAATCTTCCTGATCCTCCTGCCTTGGCTGCCAAAGGGCTAGGATTATAGCACCCAGCCCATAATGGGTCTGAACAGTGCTCTGCTGACTACTTCCACCTCCCTCCCACCTTTACTGCTGCTTCTCTCTCCTTTCTGCACTCTGGGCTCTTCTGTGTCTTGCCTGTTGTCGTCAAGTTTCTATTCTTCACCCTTCTTTTGTCTACTCGATGCAATGAGCTTAGGCAACCTCATCTCCTGTGTCTTCAAATTGTCCATCAATCTGCTGCTTACTCCCTAAGCTCTATCTCTGACCTAGACGTCTCCCTTGGCTTCACTTGTGTATCTTACAGGCACCTCAAAATCAACATACCCAGAAGAAAATCTACTCTTTTTCCTTTATGTCCACGCTTTGCCCTACATCCCTTCTCCATAACAGGATACAGTGAGTACTGACTGAATGAAGCATTAAACACCTAAAATTAATGCTCTGGGGATTTCCAGCAAAAAGCCTAGCAGGTTGTGAGAAGGCTTCTCAGAATGCTTTATAGGCTGAGAAACCTACATTTTCCACACATAAAGAATGATCCATTATTTAGAAGCAGATTCACACCAACCAAGTTCATAGGTAAAATTATCAATTTATTAATTCGTATGAAATATAATTATCGGGTGGTGCCTGTGGCTCAAAGGAGTAGGGCGCTGGCCCCATATGCCAGAGGTTGCAGGTTCAAACCCAACCCCAGCCAAAAAAAAAAAAAAAAACTGAAAAAAAAAATAAATACAATTTTCATATGTAAAAAATTAATTATTAAATTATAAGAAATATAATTGTAACATGTATAGAAATACTGTATTTGTGTAACTAGCGGTTATTAACCTGAGGTAATTCTAAACA
>CAUYQV010055562.1:0-18035 GCA_963574575.1 Galagoides demidoff
AAATGTTTTGATACAATGACTAAGCAAATGACATGAAATCTATGTTAACCAGCTTGATGAAAGTATTTCAAATTGTATATGAAAACAGTACAATGTACCCCATGTTTGCATTAATGTATACAGCTATCAACTAATAAAAAAGAAAAGAACCCCCCCCCCCGAGCTAGAGTGAGACCTAGTCTCAAAAAGAGCTGTGTGTAGGTGAGTGCCAGTAGTCCCAGCTACTTGGGAGACTCAGGCAAGAAGATTGCTCCAGCTTAAGGGTTTGAGGTTGCTGTAAGCTATGATGCCATGGCACTCTACCCAGAGTAAGAGTCTGTCTAAAAAAAAAAAAAAAACCCTGTGAGAAGACTCATGTACCCCTCACCTAATGGGGGATACCCCCCCTAATTTGGCTTAGCTGTGTGACTCCTGTGATCAGTCTAGACTGCATCTGTGTGAGGTTAGCCTTACTTGTTGATCTTACCCTAGTCTTTTCCCCAAACAATTGCCTCCCATTCTTTACCTGAGATAAGCAGATGTTCTCTACCATACAGAGTACTTACCTTAGGGTCCTATGTCTGCTGGCACTAACCCATGGGGTCTTGGGCCCCCACATCTTTCTACTTGGAATATCACAATGTTCATTAATGTGTCAGGGCTCTAAGAAATGTGTTTTAGTTAGTCATGGATCTCTTTATCCTACAACACCTATTACTGTTCTAAAATTCACGGAACACAGGTTGGAAACATTGTCTTGAAAGAGAACCCAAGTTTCACAACCCCCTTAATGAGCCTCCAGTCTGAGTAATCAACGAGGAGGCATTGAAGCTTACCATGTGCAATGGGCTGTGGGAGAACATGAAGAATGTGGGAGGCTACAAAGCTGTACTTAGCCCCCAAGTCTACTCTCGAGGAATCCACAGCATGATCAAGGGAAATAAAATAAGCCTGCACAATCGAGGTTCAATGGGGCCAAGGGTGGATACTGGATGGTGTAAGGAGGGCACCAGCATGTGTTCTAGGAGATACACCCAGGGAGGAGGCCAGGGGAGAGAAAGCGAATTGGGTGGCACGCTGGTGATGGCGCCAGCACCATGGATGTTCCTTCAAAGGAGAAGGGGAAAGACAAACCAACTTGGAATCCAAGAAAGCAATCCCAAGTGAGGCTGAGCACCCAGCCAGGTATGCCATCAGGTGTGGAGGAGGAGGCTTGGCAGGGCTGTCGCTGAGCTACGGCAGAGCCGTGAAGGAACAGCCACTGCCAAAGCCCTGCACAGAAGGAGCATCCAGGAATAAGGCATCTCAGCTGCTCCTAGGGCTGGGGGAGGCTAAGGGAAGCAGGTCCCCAGGGAGCTGCCCAGACAAGGGGGAGAGCACGCTGGCCCCAGCTTTGGAGTTTCTGGCTCTACCTTAACAAAGGGCACAATGGGCAAGAAGTTGTCCAAGAGGCTATTCATATACTGCTCTATAGACCAGAAAACAACAAAGAATAAAACCACCACCACAATAAAACTTAAGTCTGAGCTTAGCTTCTTCCTGAGAGCTGAGCGCTGGTAGTTAGTCATCTGATAACTAAAGATGGAGACCTGCCTTGTGGAAGCCGCTGTACCAGCCCCACCTGGGTCTCTGCCCTTTTGAGAGTAGAGGGCTGGGAGTGGAGGCCACATGCGGGAAAGAACAGCTTTTGCTACCATACAAGTGAGAAGAGTGCTGATAAACTCAACTGTGTGTCCTGTGATCACTGTCTCACCTGGCTTCAGGAGGGAGAAAGCGTCCCAGGCTGGTTGCCAGGGTGTGTATCATTCCATTTGACTAGCTGATGCGAATGAGCCCAACAGGGTGCGGGGTGCCAGTGGTGGGTGCAGGGATAACTAAAGAAATTAAAACAACAAAACCTCAGTAAGGTACTTATACAGAACCAAGAGGAACATGCCAAAGCACCTGTGTCTGGCACGAGGGAGACAGGAGGAATATTACAGAAGTGGTGTGCCTAAGCAGGTGGGAAAGGCAATGTAGAGTGAGGACACATGTGAGCAGAAGAGAAATGGGTGCAGCAGAGGGGAAAACAGCATGCATCCTGGCCTGGTTAGAGGTGGGCTGGGCAAGAGGAACAGCTTGTGGCAGGGCTTCTAAGTATCTTGGAGAGTCTGATCTCTAATGGGGAGTTACTGAGGGCCCAGTGGAGGATGTCATGTGGAGCAGGCCAACTAATTAGCTTTGCTCTTTAAAAGAGCTTTCTGGAACCTGGAAGAGCTGGTGAGACCAGAAGCAGAGGACTCAGGCAAAGCTGGAGCTGAGACTTGAAGGTGGCTTCAGTTCAGGCGTATATGGTAGGAAGCAGACCAGAGCCCTCCAGACCCTGGTACACAGGTCCTGTGACCACACTGTGCCCCCATCTCTCTCCTATAAACTCCCTCTCACCACCTTCAATATTATTTTGGGACCAGCCAACCTTGGATCCTCAGAAAGGATGAAAACTAGCTTTCCAGAGAGGGGAAGATAGCAGAGAAGAAGAGAGAAAAGGAAAGAGTTGTGAGCCAAGAGGGGAGGAGAAGGAATTGGCATAGGTCCTACCCCTCCAGCTTTGTGCCTGGTCCAAGAAGTGGGCCAGGGAAGTCTTGAGGGTAGAGCAAGCTCCAAGGTCTCAGATATTTGCTCTGAAGCACTGGCAAGGCAGCCTGGGCTGGGGTCCTTCAGGGTCATATAAATGGACAGTCACATCTATGGATGATGTTCTCTTTCAACCTATTGAAGGAGTATGGGAGTATGAAGAGGATGGGAGCAGTGACGATAGGCTTTGAAGCAGAGCAGGTTCACTTGATCTGGAAACCAGGAAAGAGGACATGCTGGATTTAAAATGAAGCAGGAGTGGAAGACAGCAAACATCTAAGTGTTTACCATTTAGACAGTCTTGGCATGGAGTAGGCAAGTGGCATTAGACAGTCTGGGCACAGAGTAAGTGAATGGCAGATTCAATTATGTTTCCTGTTCTTGTGCTGTGACACTTTTCTCTAAGTGTCTTGCAGAATGCTCCCATATCAGGCAGGCCTCAATGGCTTAGATCCTCCTACTGATGGATAAGTGGTCACCAAAGCCCAGTGCCCAGCTGGGGAAGAGAACTCAAGATCCAAGCCCCTTTTGGAGCTCTATAACTAGGACCGTGAAGATTCAGTAATGCCTCCCAGCTGCCCAGCACTCTGACCAGTCTCTTACCCATGTTGTACTAGTCAGTCTCCAAGATCCACAGAAGTAAATGAGAATCTCAGAGCTCAAAATCCGCCCAAGGCCAAGCGTAGAACTAGACTGCCATCCCATAGGGCACATCCACAGAGCTAAGCTAGATGGAGCTGAGGGCCCAGAGGTAGTAACAGGGAGGAAATGGGAAGATTTGGCTATAATTCCAACCATCCCACTTCCTCTGGGCTGAAACTACACCTGTGCTGTCTAATATAGTAGCCGCTAGCCACATGTACCTACTTAGATTTAGATTAATAGTTGGATTAATTAAAATTGGTTCATTAATTAAAATAGTTGGTTCAATTAAAATTGAACAATTAAAAATTCTGTTCCTAAGTCACACTAGCTACACTTCAAGTGTCCAGTAGCCACATGTGGCCAGTTACTTTATATGACAGTGCAGATGGAGAATTTCCATCACTGCAGGAAGTTTTGTCTGATAGGAGTGAGACACTCCAAAGTCACATCAACACTAAAATCAAGCCACACCTCCTATACCAAGTACTAAACAGGCTTTCCTGGCTCCTTTGCCCTTTTTGCTTCTTCTCTTCTTTCTCTGGGCCCCCTTTTCAGATGCTAGGGGTACCCTGCTCTACTTGGCCAAACCTTTCTGACCTCTCAGTTGCCACTTCCTCCTCCTAGCTCCCTGGCTCCCTTCCACAAAGACAGAGCACAGGAGAAATGCATAGGGGTATTGCACTGTGGGCCCCTGCCTTCTTTCCTACCCTGGTGACCTGTGCAGGACCTTATGCTTCTGTACCTGCCTCATCTGAGCCCAGAGCTTGCCCTGAGTGATCAGGCCCTCATCCTCTTTTCAGAGCATTCTATAGGCCTACAGCAAAGCCTTACCTTAAGCCAAGAGCTTCAAAGTTCTTTGAGTTCTCCAAGGCAGATACTCCTCACACACAGGATACCCTGCTCCTAAGGTGAAGAAGCAGTAACCTACCTAAAGCTACCCCAGATATGGGACGCTGCGCCAAGCTCTCCAGATCTTTTCAATCTGTTTAGTTCTCAGGTGTTTTTTCCCACTCCTCCATCACCAAATCTCCTCTGTACCTTTAGGCATGTGCCAGAGATGCCTGATTGATCACCCAATCCATCCCCTCTTCTTCCCTGGCACGTGGCTAGGCTTCATTTCCCAGCCTCCCTTGCAGTAAAGTTGTGTTACTGGGAGAGAGTTCTGGCCAGTGGAATGTGAGTGATGTGTGCCACTTCCAGACCTGCTCATAAAAGCACTCTAGGTGCGGTCTCAATGTTTTGGATATCAGAGCAGCCTTTGTTAGAGATGGCAACACTATAGCCAGCCAGGCCCCTGAATAACCAAGTAGAGCAGGACCTCATGCCACCAAACCTGCACTGGAATAAGACAGGGCAGGAGACAGGGAACATATATACACATCTGTGCATGGACTCTCCTCATACCTGGCTCCCAGTACTATTTCTAGCTAACAGGCAGGGCACATCTGCCTCAGGGCTCTGTGGATAAAGGGACTTCTGCTTCCATAGCCACTTCCCTGCCCATGTCACCTTTCAAGTTAGTCTGCAAATTGCTTTGGATAATCTCACTCTGATCCTGAGGCCAGAAAGAGCATTTCTGCCCTTGCAGGCTGGTTAATGAGTTGGCGCTGGCTGTGAGAAAGCAGCCAAGGGATGGCCGGAGGAGGGAGTCTCAGCACTCCAGCTGAGACTAGTCCCTGATTCTAAATGCTCCTCGGCCTTCTCCACACTTCTTGCAGATAGAAGAATCTATGTCAGCAAATTTTGATTCAAATTTCAGAGACTAGGCTTGATGCTGAGAAAAACTCTGCTTGCTTTGTCAAAGAGGCCCAGGGCACTACCAAAGAGGCCTCCTCGGGCTGTCTCTGGCGACTTCCTGCTGCCACACCCTGGAACAAGAGAGTCACAATCTCCTCAGACTATGCCATGGGTCTGAGGTCCCTCCATTTCCCCTGCTCTGTGATACCTCCTGGGTGGTCTTCGGTGAAGCATGTGTTCCAGCTACAGACATCACAATTGAATCTGTATTAGAAGCAGTTTCTTAAGTTAGCTTAGTCAAGTATTCATCCAGCCATAAATGAACAGCTGCCTCCCGCCTTGAGCCCAATGCCTGGATTATTCATCCTTTTTGGCTTTCGGATCCTCTTTTTGGATCCAGACACATACTGCTCCTTCCACAGCCACCTTAGTTTGTAATGTCATCCTCCCAGCTACCCCTTCCCCACTCCTGGTCTTTTTCTTTTATCAATTGGGCAAGCCTCCTTCTTCTCCAGCCCCCTCTTTCCATCCTGGACAGTCTCTGGGGCACTGCTCCAGGCTTCTCTTCCCTCTAATCAATTCCTTTCCCCCCTCATCCCAGCAGCCTTACTTACACTTATTTTGTTGGCTCCTCTCCATTTTACTGAGATTTCCTTAAAATATCTCCTTCCTTTCTGCCTATCTCTGCTCCATGTCTCCTGGGCTATTCTTTCTTTCCTCATCACAACCATCTACCTTGTCCAGTCTCTCCCCCTCAGGTGCTATAATACATGTCATCAAGTGAGTGTGTAATATGTGCCAGGCACTGTGAAAATGCTTTCCCTGCATTTTTCCTTTTCTTTCTTTTCTGTATCACTCTGTTGCCCAGGCTAGAGTGCCGTGGCCTCAGCCTAGCTCACTACAACCTCAAACTCCTCTGCTTATGCAATTTTCCTGCCTTTGCCTCCCAAGTAGTGGGACTATAGGTGCCTGCCACACCACCTGGCTAATTTTTCTGCTTTGAGTAGAAACGGGTGTCTTGCTCTTGTTCAGGCTGGTCTCAAACTCCTGAGTTCAAGTGATCCTCCTGCCTGGGTCTCCCAGAGTGCTAGGATTACAGGTGTGAGCCACCACTCCTGAGTTTGCCTGCATCCTTTCTTTTCATAATGTTTCTTCACAATACCCCCATGACAGTAGATACTATCCTCCCATGTTAAAGTGAGGAAACTGAGGGAGACTCGAGAGGTCGAGTAACCTGCCCAGAGCTGTGAAGTCAGTGGATGGAGGAATTCCAGCCAGGTCTCTTGTGCTCTCTGCTCACTCTAACTGACACATACCTTAAGCCAACAGGCATATATAAAAAGCCTGTTGCATACAAAGCATTGTGGGTGATAGTTATGTGGTGAGGAAACAAAGAAAAGCAAAACAAGATTCTGTCCATGTCCTCAAATTGCATCCACTTAGCATGGGAGACAGATGTGTATGGATGTATAGTGCCACCTGGAAAGTGCAAGGGGTAGACACAAGCACAGATTCTGAACACTGAGGAGCAGCAGTAACTTTCTGTATGAGGATGGGCAGTTCCCTGTGGATGCTCCATGCAGAATGAGGAATGGAATGAGAGCACATTTCAGGGTAGGATCCTCCCATCACCACAGGAAAGTGGGAATTAGTACACAGCATCTTAGATGTTCAGCATTTGAGCTCTGGGTTAGATTCCTGATCACCTTGACCTTGGGCAAGGAACCTAACCTCTTGGAGCCTCAGTTTCTTTATTTGTAAAATGGGGGATATGTACTGCCTGCCTCATCAGAGTGTTGGGAGGATTAACAGAGATAGTATAGTGCAGGTAAGGGATTAAGCACAGTTACTGCATGTTTTAAGTGCTCAATAATTGTCACCCTCCTAACCTTTCTTATTGCTACAAAGTTTCCCACTCCTACCCAGTGAAAAACAGCATTAACTTACATCTTTTTAGAATAAGATGGCTTCACATGGGTTAACTCATTCAATTCTCAGGAAAAAAGCTGTAAGTTTTGTTTGGTATGGCTGGTTGTCACTGTTTTAACAAACAAGTGTTTGGAAATTTGCTCAAGGTCATCTGGTTACTGAGCAGCCTTCATCAAGACTCTGGTGGCTCTGCCTGGCTCTGCAAGGCCATGTATTTCCCATCTCCATGAGTCACCAAAAAGTCCTGGAGTGGAGTCACCAAATGGAAGTGGAAGCATTAGATTCAGGGGGACCTCAGAGGACAGGGCCCATGCTGATGTATTGCAGGAGATGGCCTACTCTAAAGGGACAATGGGCATTTGCCTGGTGACCCTGCAGATACTGAGAGGTTGTCCTGCTTCTAGTGAAGCAGGCAGCCACAGCATCTGGTTTTCCCTGAAAATGTCTACATGTCAAAATCTTCCCAGTCTACATGGTGTGTGGGGGTGTCCATCCTTGCCACAAGGCAATAGGAGGACACTGGGAGTTGGTATCCTGTTATAAAAGACACAGGATTCAAAGATAGGTGGATATGGATTCAAATCTCAGCTTCAAGCCTCAGAAGCTGGGTGGCTCTGGGTGAGACACTTCTGAGTATCTCTTGGTTTTCTGTTTCCAAACAAGGATGATCACAATCACACCAGCCTCCACTGACTGCAGAGAGTGGTCATTAGACCCAATGAGTCAATGCATGGGAGTATACTTTATAGTCAATTTTAACTGGGAATTAGGTAGTTGTTGAAAGAATGAGTTGGGTATTTGAGAGAGTTCACTGAGGGAAGAAAATCAACCTATGCCCTGCCTGACAGTTGAGAGCAGCCAGCTCCGAAATACCTCCTGGGGGACCATGCAGCTCTCTGGCATTGAATTCTCCTGTCTCAGCTCCCTGTCCCCTACCTGTTTATAATCCACACCATATATATTTCTCCTGGGTCATAAAGTCTTCCAAGTCAGCCCTGTCTGAATCCTCTAACAACACCCCCACAGCTATTGTCTTGTGCCAGCTGCTGAATCACTGCGTCTTAACGGACTGAATCAGTGATGGGGACCTGTTTTTGCCCCTGCTTGTTTTTTTCTCCAGGGCCTCCTCATACCAACACTTGCCCCTCGTGTGGAATCCACCCCCACCTGGGCCTTTTCCAGTGGAAAGGGACCCTGCTTGCCTTTCAGATCTTCATCATTTGGCAGGTAGCTGAGGTTGAGGATTTCAAAGCAAAGCCACAGAATGTGAGCTCTAGGCTGGTTGTCACTGTTTCTGCCAGCCTTGCTGCTTGTCATCATCCTTCCCTGAAAAGCTTTGGCTGGAACCAGATGCCAATAGGCCAAAGTCCCTTTTGCCCGGACCTTCACAGCTTCCAAACCACCAAACCAGGGTCTTCCCTGGGGCAAGTGACCTCCTCTGGGAAGTGGGCCAGAGCCCATCAGAGTGCTGCCTCTTCAGCTGCAACAGCTGTGTGAGGCCTGGGCTGAGTCCAAAAGAATGAGGGCCAGACCTACAGCTGAGAATGTCAGTAGGTGCAGAGCTACAGGGCCCTTCAAGGTTGGCAAGTTCAACCTTGTTATTGTCCAGAGGAGGATATTTTGGCCTAAAGAGCCTTAACAACTAGAAAAAGTTTCCACAGCAATCTGGGAGCAGAGACACACTAGGCCATGGCCCTCTGCCTCAAATCTCCTCATGCCTGGACTGAAAGAGTCCAAAGTCCAGCTTCTACCCATCTCCTTTCAGGTCTTACTGTTTGGCTTTCCCAGGGAAAAAGATCAGTGTTTAGTTTATTCTTGTTTCCAATTTCAGATTAATAACAACTGGAAATAATATTCCCTTTATGGTAAATGCTATTACTGTCCTTGTTGTATAGATGAAGACACTGAGATGAGGAGGTACCAAGTACCTTGCCTAGGTAAGGTCTTACAGCTAGTAGAGAGGGGCCAGGATACCAACTGGCTTTATCTCATGCTGCCCAACACCTCTCATCTACTGACTTACTCCTTCAGTTCAGAAGCACATGCTGCTCCTTGGAGCCCCAGAGGTTAGGCTGGAGCTGGGAGAACTCAATCTGTCTCATCCTTGAAGCTGAGTAATATAAATCAGAGGCCAGAGTTCAGTACGGGGAACATGGGAAAAGAGAAATCCCAGAGTAGACAGAGACTCCAAGTTTGCGCAGCTCACTGCTGGGATCTGGTGACTTTCTCCCACTGGTCACAGATAAAGATTTTAGCAGCAATTGAACAGGATGGGAACTTCCCTTCCCCTGGTCCCACTGTTCTCTGAGCCTCAGTTTTATTTATTTTTAAGTCAGTGAAACTGGAGACTCAGATTAGTTCTCTTCCTCATTAATGACCAACAAGTATTGAGCTCTGGGCAGAGCCTTCTTATAGGAGCATCAGCACCCACCATCTGTTGGAGAGGAAACAGCCACAAAGTTCTTGGCCAAGGTCTTACATTAGTGGAGAAAAGACAGAGTTTGAGGAGTGCATAACCCAGTCCTTTACTACAAATTCAGGTGGCCCTTCTATCCATCACAGTCCATGAGGGCAATGGGAGTTTTGGAAAAGGCTCCTTCCCCATTCCATTCTGGAAGTCCCTGGGCAGGGGTCAGTCCAGGCCTTTTCTACCCCCCTTGATTTCTCAACCCTCAAAGACCTCCAGAGGCTACATCTTGAGGGTAGCAAAGACATGTTTTCCCCAGCCCTTCCCATCTCTCTGTAGCAGAGTTCCATGGGGTCAAGAGGAGCTTGGAGGGAGGTGGTCCCATATGCTCTACCTAGAACAGCATTCCTGCAGGATGAGCTCACCCTGCCCTGACTCAGGCACCTGCTCCTCCCTACCATGCTTAAAAGGCATCTGCTTTAATTATTATCCTGGAATCTGGTGTCCTGACCAGGATGGAGATAGGTGAGGAGAAAGAAAAATAACACTCTGCACATTTGCATCGTTCTTCCACTTAATCCTTACAATAGCCAGGTGCAGTGTCTCCCACCTGTAATCTCTGCAACTGGAGACTCTGAGGCAGGAAGATCTCTTGAGGCCAGGAGTTGGAGATCACCTTGAGCAACATAGTAAGATCTTGTCTCTGCAAAAAATAAAAAATAATAAAAAAATAGCTGGACTTGGTAGTGCATGTCTATAGTCCCAGCTACTCTATTCAGAAGGTTGAGGCGGGTAGATCCCTGGAGTCCAGGAGTGGGAGGTTGCAGTAAGCTATGATCACCCCCTACTCATACACCTGCCTGGGTCAGAGCAAGACTCTGTTATTTATTTTTTGTAGAAAAAGATTGTAAATCCTTAAAATAGTTCCACCATTTTATAGAAAAGGAAAATGAGGTCTGAAAACGACATACCCAAGGTCCTTTGACATATAGATGGCAAAACCAGGACACAAAGGCATACCTGTCTCCAAAACTGCCTCCTAACTGCTAAGACCTTGGATCTGGGACTCAGCCATTCACATTCAGCTGGTTAGCCCTTCCCCCTCTTCCAACTGGGGATTTCAGCCTAATTTAAGAGAGCCTCAAACTCCTTTAGTTAGTTCCCAGGCTTTCTCTAAAGCAAACCATCCCAGCCATTCCAACACTGGCAGGCCTGGCCGCCCAGGGCTCTTCTCTAACAGGTATCTTGGGGTGTGCCAGCTACTTGAAATCCTTTGCTGAGAAAAGATCCCTCCACCCCTGAGCCATACCATGTTATTTACCTCTTCCCTCCTTCTTTCTTTCAGCAAACATGGTGACTTCTGCCAGACCAGAGGCCTAAGGGCTCTGATAGCCCTGTCAGGTGGCAAATGGGCCCTCACAGCCCTTGCTGGAGAGGGCCGGTGTTTGCCACTTGGCAGGACTGAGTGACCCAGTTTCCCCCAGCGGGAGGCTCTTAGCAGACTGTGCAGCTCTTGGCGTCTGCACGTCTCTCCTGCCCTCTGCCGGCAGCCAGGCAGGAGGCGCACCTGTGCGGGCTGTCCCACGCTGGGTCCGCTGCGGGAATCAACTCTCAGCCCTGTAAATGTTAGCTGAATTAACTGAATGAATGTGTGGATTGTGTACAGTTCTAGGCTCTGGGGCCCAAACTGGCCAAAGAGAAAGGGACTGCCCTTGGTAAAAGAGTGAATCAGGCTGGGTGGCACCTGTGGCTCAAAGTAGTAGGGCGCCGGCCCCATATACCAGAGGTGGTGGGTTCAGACTTGGCCCTGGCCAAAAACTGCAAAAAAAAAAAAAGTGAATCAGGCTGAGCTGGGTTTGGGATTCCAGCCTGCCTTCCCCTTTGCAAATCCTTTTCACCTTCCTACAGGACCGTCCCTCTCCTCCCTCACAGCATGTTGCCTTCCTGGGATGAATGAGACCCAGGCACAGGTCAACTAGTGTCACTACCACCTATCTCATTAGTTTCCTCTGCCACATTCCCATGAGTGGTCTCAAGTCTCTGCTTGAGTGCCTCCAGTGATAGGGCACTCATTATTTAGAATGTAGCCCTTTACATTTTCCAAGGCATATTATATCTTCTTTACATTTTCTGAGGCATATTATAAAGAATGGGCTTTCTTGGGCGGTGCCTGTGGCTGAAGGAGTAGGGTGCTGGTCCCATATACCAGAGGCGGTGGGTTCAAACCTGGCCCTGGCCAAAAACTACAACAACAACAACAAAAAGAAAGGGCTTTCTTTCTTCTTCACACAACATCTGTCCCTGACACTTCCACTGAGAGACCCAGTTCTTCTTACCTCTTGGGTGACTAATCATAAGTCTGAGCTGTTACCCTGTGACAGACTTTCAGCTCTTGAAGACAGCAGTCACATCCCTGGGTCTTCTCTTCCTTCTAAACACACTGTGTTCTCTGCTTCCTAATTTGTCTTAATGAGGGATCTTAAAAACCCCAAAGTCTGAAAGACTGAGAAAATGAATCTTCAGTGGTCGAATTCTAAAATATTAAGGTATTTCTGAAGTCCTTCTGAAAGGCAGCTGTTCGCCTACTCCTAAGAGAAGTCCTAAACCACAAAATGGGATCATTAATCACCATTTACACGTTTTAGGTTTAGCATTTAGAAAGCTCTTTCATAAACACTACCTTAGTGAGTAAAAGTGTTTTCATTACAATTTTAGGGGTGAGAAAAGTAAAGCGTTAGAGAGAAAAAAAATGCTTTACTGGGGGTCATACAGGAAGCAGAAAACAGCTGGCACTCAGGTCTGCTCTTCTGGTTTCAAGTCTTCCATTCCCTCCATGAAAGCATTGCAGCTTCTGCCTCTTGAGAATATAAAAAGAAAAAAAAAAAAAAGACGGAGAACAAGCATGAGCACTTACTATATGCCAGACACTCTACTACTAAGGGCTTTTTATGTATTACTTAATATTCAAAATATCTATGTAACGTGTGTCCTACTGTCTTCATTATTCCCATTTTGCTTTCTAGAGTTAGTAAGTGCAAAATCCAGCACGCTAACCCATGCAGTTCAGCTCCAGAAGCAACTCCTAGCCACGTCACCACAGTTCCCATGCTTGCCTGAGTTTCAGCATACATCTTTGCTTCTTTTCCTGCCTCTTATTTACCTGACGAATGATGCTGTGGAGAAAGTTAAAGGAGAGTTCCCCAGGGGTAGGAGTGGCACATCATTCTTCAAAGACAGCGTGGTGTGATGCTCAAGAGCCCAGAAACTGGTTCAAACTCTGGCTTTGCCACCTCCTTCCAGCCGAGTGACCTCAGCAAAGTTCGACCTCTCTTCTTGCCTTGCTTTCGCTCTCTGTATAATGGAGGTATCACAAGCACCTAGCTCACTAGGTTTCTGTATATTATGACATAACATTTTTATAAAGTGCTTATAAACTCAAATTTTTATTATTAAATTTGGACCTTGGGCCATTTCAGGTGATAAGGCAGAGACTGGAGGGTAAGTCGAAGCAGGGCCATCCTGTGGGAACACAGAGGGAAAGGGTCCTGGAGCCCAGAAGGAGGGTGGGCTGGGGGGAGGTGGGGACCTACATGACTTTTGGTGCACCTGACCTTTGTGTGGAATCTCATTTTCTCTGGATTGAAAGGACCTTGTCTCATCTAATCCAACCAGGCAGTGGAGCAGGCAGGATTCTCCAGATTCAGCTAGAGGCCCTGGAAGACCGGGGATAAACTGCATTAAAATAAGTGACATTTGGGCAGTGCCTGTGGCTCAGTGAGCAGGGTGCTGGCCCCATATACTGAGGGTGGTTCAAACCCAGCCCCTGCCAAACTGCACCCCCAAAATAGCTGGGCATTGTGGCAGGCGCCTGTAGTCCCAGCTACTCAGGAGGCTGAGGCAAGAGAATTGCCTAAACCCAAGAGCTGGAGGTTGCTGTGAGCTGTGATGCTATGGCACTCTACCAAGGGCGACAAAGTGAGACTCTGTCTCTTAAAAAAAAAGAAAAAGTGACATTTGAGGGGCTGGAGTTGAAGGAGGTTCTCTTCGGCCTCTTGGAGAAACTTGAGAGCAGGGATCAAGTGTCCAGATGCTTTTACATCTGACTTCAATTTCCTTTCATATTCTGTTCTCAGGAACAATACAAATCTACAGTAGAACCAAATGAGTTTCCAAGCTGATTTCCAAAGTCTCACTTTGTCACCCTTAGGAGAGTGCTATGGGGTCACAGCTCACAGCAACCTTCAGCTCTTGGGCTTAGGTGATTCTCTTGCCTCAGTCTCCTGAGTAGCTGGGACTACAGGCACCCGCTGCAACACCCGCCCATTTTCTTGTTGCAGTTGGTGGGGGCCAGGTTTGAGCTCACCACCCTCAGTATATGGGGCCAGCACCTTGCTCACTGAGCCACAGGCACCACCCTGGGACCAGTGCTCTTAACCACTATGGAAATCCAGTTATTACTCTCTTTTAAAAATAATTGAAGTCATATATTGAAAAATCTTAATTTTGTCTGTAAATTTAACTGAGTCTTTAGAGGTTTCAGAGAAGCAGGTTTCTCTCATAGCTTATAGCAGCATTTTCTGAGAACCAAAAGGGGCCATCAATAGCATCCTTCCTTTCTCCAGCAGGTATCTGGCTGCTGGTTCCGTGCTGGGCATTGTATATACATTAGGCCCTGGGGATGCTGCACAGAGTGGCACAAATGCAGTCACTGCCCTGACAGAGTTTTACAATCTGGTGAGAGAGAGATACTGGCCAAATACTCACACCAGTATATATAATCCACACCACCACAAATGTTAGGAAGGAAACTGCCTGAGACTGGGGGATGGCAAGGGGAGGCAGGAGTGCATGCGTCAGGAAAAATTTTGCCTCTAGATATGTGAATGAAAGTTTTTGTATGAAAGAATATCTTTTTCTAAGGTTATTTCTGAGTTAGTGTAAATAATAAACACAGATTCAAACTTTGCTCAGGATTTCAATATACAAGAAAGCTTCATCAAGGAGTAGTCCCTGAGTTAAGAGAGTGAAAAATGTTTCTTTGGTATCCAGAGTGAGCTAGCATGAGGAATAGTCATTGATCCCAGGACCTTATGGTGCCTAGCTCTCCTTTGTAGAGGTGACAACTCCTACACATTTATGGCTCTGTTACTGTTAGGACCCTTGGCTCTGGAGTCAGACTGACATATGGAGTAAGTTACTTAATTCCTTTAGGTCTTGGGTTCTATTCTATTAAGTGGGTTAATAACAGCATCTACTTTCAGGTTAACATGAGATATAAATGAGATAACACATACAAAGCACCTGAGAATCACACTGGACACACCAAGTGTTCAACCAGTATTAGATTTTATAGCCTCCAACTTTGGCTAAGGTTAACATAGTGACGTGAGTTTGTATTCATCTCAAGATATAACAAGAAATGTCATTTCCTTCTATGTAAATCATTGCTTCAGTTGTTTCCATATCTTGGTTTCCTTATTTTCTTTCTTTCCTATTTACCTATTTACATCCTTTAATTCTATAAGCCTTCAGAGAAAAAGGCCACACGATATAAAATTGCTTGGTGTTTCCTATGTGAAAAGAGAAGGAAAATCAATATGGAAATTGAATTCTGTTCAGCATTCCCACTGGTTATTTATAAAATTTACCCAGAGAGAGAAACAGAACTCTAAATATAAAAATCACATAGAAATTTCCATTTAGTGAGCCCAAGTGCCTTATTTTTAATGTATTATTATGATTGTGAAAGCGCTTGTTAAATTTCAGATACTGTGGGGTAGCAGGAAAACTCCTAAGTGAATTTTGCCTACACGGGGGGCCCAGGAGGAGGGGGCTCAATGAGTGACCTTCAGAGCCCAACCACGCACTAAAGTTCCATCAGGGTGACTCCTGGCAGTGCACTTCAGAAATGCCTTTCCCTCTCCAAATCAGTAATCAACCTCTAAAGAGAAAGATGATCCTATGAGAGATTCCTGCCTAAGTGTGTCCTGGGTGTATAAAAGCTATACCCAGGTTCTTGATCCTATGAGGGCAGGAAAATAGCACCTGTTTCCATAATCTCTAAGAGAACACAGTACCATTTATCTCCCAACCTCAACAGTGACTGGGATGCTGCCTCTCCAGGCAAAAATAATTGTTCACTATAATTATATTTGGCATTTGGAGAACACTTTATAGCCACTAATTAGCTAAGTGTATGCAGCACCCCATGAGACCAAGAGGATCTTGGCTTTGCTTTGTTGAGGGGAAAGAAGGGGTATACAGTAGGGCCTCAGGTGCAGCCTGAATCAGAGAGGCCCTGCTACTGCCCCTAGATCAGGCACAGCAAGCTCTGGGCAGCAGAGAAGGGTTTTTTTTTGTTTGTTTTTTTGAGACAGAGTCTCACTTTGTCACCCTTGGTAGAGTACTGAGGTGTCATAGCTCACAGCAACCTCAAACTCTTAGGCTCAACTGATCCTCTTGCCTCAGCCTCCCAAGTAGCTAGGACTACAGGTACCTGCCACAATGTCTGGCTAGTTTTAGAGACAGAGTCTTGATTTTGCTCAGAGAAGGGTTTTATCTTTCTTCTTCCTCAGAAAAACAATGAGATTTTGGTTCCCTAAACCATTTCTTCTGCTATGGTAATAGAAATAAAAACAGTATGCCCTGAGAAATCTCTACATCAACTGGAAGCCCTGGTTAACTGATTTGCCAAGCACTTCTTGAGCTCTGACTGTAAATATTAATATATATGTACTACTACATATATATTAGTATATATGTATACTACATTAATATATATGTACTACTACCTGAGCTGAACATCGTGGGAGAAAGGCATGTGTCCATTACCTCCCTCAAGGAGCACATAGCCCAGCTGGGCTGGAGTGAAGCAAAATAACATACATGAAATAATCAGGAGTAAGTGAAAATAAAAAGCAATGTGGAATGGAGTTTGCCAAAGGTTGAATGAAGGAAGGACTCACTGCAACTCCTGGGAATTATGTGAGGGGACAAGCTGCAGCTGTCAGCTGCTCAGGTATTTCCTCAACTGCTCAGGTATTTCCTCAACTGCAGAGAGCTGCCTTGCCCACGTTCATGCTCCTTTCCCAGGAGGCCCATCTAATAACTGGAACATGCAGAAATATAAAGCCTCAGTCATCTGATTCTTTCTTGGGACAACTCTGAAGAGACATTCTAACTCCAGAGCTTCTCATGGGGTCACCTGAGGCAGCTGTTGGGTCTGTATTGAAGTGCCACCTTTTCTTCTTCCTTATTCTAGATCCTTCCCTTCCCTTCCACAGGTGTCCATCTCAGAGTCACTCCTTAAGCAACACCGTGCATGCTACGCTCTACCTCAGAATTCACTTTCCAAGGAACCCAATACTAAAAGTTAGATAATGGCCAATAGGTCAGGGACCCCTTCCATTGTATTCAAAGATAACCTATTTATCCTCCATTTCCTATTGAAAAAAAATAAAGAAAGTTAGATTTCCCACCTACATGCTCTTGTACATTGTGAACGGGCCACTGCCATCAAGCAAAATCTGGGCCAGGCACAGTGGCTCATGACTGTAATCCTGGCACTCTGAGAGGCTGAGGCAGGTGGATAGCTTGAGCTAGGATGATGCCATGGTATTCTATCCCAGGGTGAAAGTGAGACTCTGTCTCAAAAACAAACAAATAAATAAAAAAGTTATAAACTATACTAGATTCCCAAGCCTCAGTTTCTTTATCTGAAAAAGAAAGGGGGATTATTATAAGCCTATGCCATTTCCTGGCATTGTTTTGAGAGTGAAGTGAGGAACTTCTTAGCAAACCAGGAATAAATGTGAGGAAAGTTTTAGCAGAGTGCCTGACATGTAGCATGTGCTCTCTAAAGGCTGGCTTTTGGGGGCAGTGCCTGTGGCTCAGTGAGTAGGGCGCCGGCCCCATATACTGAGGGCGGTGGGTTCAAACCCGGCCTGGCCAAACTGCAACAACAACAACAAAAATAGCTGGGCGTTGTGGCGGGCACCTGTAGTCCTAGCTACTCGGAAGGCTGAGGCAAGAGAATGGCTTAAGTCAGGAGTTGGAGGTTGCTGTGAGCTGTGTGACGCCACCGCACTCTACCAAGGGCTATAAAGTGAGACTCTGTCTCTACCAAAAAAAAAAAAAAAAGGCTGGCTTTTATGTTTATGACTATTAATGAATAAATCATGTAATAGAATTTATTTGTTCACATTTCTACCTGTGGGAAGGAGAGGCTGCTGCTGAACAGCCATGTTTACCAAAAAATCTGGAGACAGTGGAACATGTCCCCTGGTAGCAGTCTGTGGACCTGAGGTCTGTTCCATGCCTTGCAGGTTATGTGTCAAATTGGGAAAGTCACAGAACATAGAATTACAGAATGTTATGGAGCTAGATTCTGTCTGTAGAACTTAAGACTCCAAAATGGACTACTGCTCCTTTTCTGTTCATTCCTTCTTTAAGAACAAACCAAAAGGACTTGGTACCTGTGGCTCAAGTGGCTAAGGTGCCAGCCACATACACCTAAGGTGGCAGGTTCGAATCTAGCCTGAGCCCACCAAAACAACAATGATGGCTGTAACCAAAAAATAGCCGGGCGTTGTGGTGGGCACCTGTGGTCCCAGCTACTTGGGAGGCAGAGGCAGGAGACTTGCTTGAGCCCAGGAGTTGGAGGTTGCTATGAGCTGTGATGCCATGGCACTCTACCCAGGGGGATAGCTTGAGGCTCTGTCTCAAA
>CAUYQV010055564.1:0-40212 GCA_963574575.1 Galagoides demidoff
CCCCTAGGCTGTGTCTCTGCAGAAGGTTTTTAACCCCTTCTTTGCAGGCTTAACAGCCACATGGCCAGAGTCACTGGAGATGGGTTTTTATGCCCTAATCCCTAGGCCCTGTTCCATGCTGAGCAGGGATACCGGGTCATCGACAGAGTTGCCTTCCACAGAAGTCTGTCCACCTGCTTCTGGAGCTTAAAGGGAGCACATAGTTTGTGAAGGAGCACACAGCTGTGGGGTTTACCCTACATTATGTTAAATAAAATATAATTAAAATTTAAAAAAAAAATAGAGAGTGAGGGGAAGGAAGAAAGGAGAAAATAGTGTCACACAGTCAGGTTGTAAATAGGGTGAGAAAAATGCCGAGACAGGAACTCTGAGAGGGGGAAGCACATTGCTTGCGTGAATCAGAAGGAAGCTGAGGACCAGTGAGGACGATGCTCTAATGGATCCTTTTCTTAACCGGATATCTTCTTAAATTCTCAAAGCCAGACATTTGGGGATGATTTCTGGGATCAGAGCTGGAATTTTCAAATCAGTATTCAAAATCTCACAACCTCCTAAACCGAATACAAAATTTTCTCTAGAAGAAGGAAGGCAAAGGTAATCTAGTGGAATGTTTTAAGTAGTCCCCAAGAAGAAACATTTTTATCCCTTCTACTTAAATAGGAGAAAGGGCTAAATTTAGCACTAACAGATCTTTGAATTATCCAATAAGTGTCACTGAAGGCTTTCAAATAAAATAGCCTATCCCGAATAGGAAAGGCCGAAGAACACAGTATGAATACTATTATTATAGATGACTAATTCAGTTTATGTCACCACTTGAGATTATTTCAGCATGGAAGAGCCATCATGATTATTGAGCATTGGCTGTTGCAAATATTTTTCTGTGTAAAATCACTGTTTCTCAAAATAGGGCTTGAAAAATGAATGTAATATTAATGTCTGATGTAGTGCTGTCACAGGCAAAATTAATTTAGTTAAAAAAATCCATGAATGCAGGGATATTACTAGTTCACAGATGTGTGAGAGGTGTTAATGCATAAATTTGAATTTTCCCTCGTATGTTCTGTTTCAGAAACTGTGGCTCCACACATGCTTGTCTTAAAAGATAAAAGGTTCAAATTTTATATTTACTCAAAAAAGCATAAAAGACAAGGCATGTATTTCATAAGTAAAATTATAAAGGAGACACATTTTACATAAGTATCCTCTATTTCCCTCTGTATTCACAGATTCCTTATTCCTCTGCCACAATCAGGTTATTTTGATGGATTTTTGGCTTTTGAAAGTTTTATTCTCACCTAGAAGCCAATAAAAGTATAGGCTAGCTAAGTAGTTAGACTCTCCAGGGTGTGTGAATCTTAAACAATCAACAAATATTCACTGTGTATATCTTTTGTGAGGTTACAGAACATTTAGGTCTTGCTCAGAATGTATCATCTCAGTCAGGTTGTTAAAAATGGTATGGAGAATAAAAAAGAGGATATCTGAGTACTATTGATAGAATCACTGTTTATGTTACCCACCATCCAAAACAATTTAATAATTTGATAGTTTGTAGTCTACTAGTTAAAATCATGGAATCTGGTTTCTGCCCACTTGGCTTCATATCTTTATTCTGTTATTTACAAGCTGCAAGACCTTAGATAAGTCCTTTAAACTGCATTTGCTTTACAATCCGCATTATTTAATGTGTAGACAATTGTAGTACTTAATTCCTAGGGTGTTGAGCATTAAATTAGTATTTTATGTCAAATTAATACAGGTGTACTCACATAGAGTCTACTATGCCCCAGGTCTTCAAAGAATTTGTGTTGTTACTATCGATATGTGGTGATATAATCAGGTACCAACTTTTTATTCCAGGGAACACATGACAATTACTTTTTGCATGCTAAACATATTATATTATTAGCCTTGAAACAAATAGCATGTACTGTAGTCTATTCATCTGGTTCAATAATACTTAGAGTTTACTTTGTATAGTCACTGTTCATGGTACTATTACAGAATAGTAATGACTGCAGAGTCTTCTCCTTGATGAAGCTTGTGTTTTAGTTGAGAGACAGATAAAAATATTCAGTTTGATGGCAGATGATAACAAATGATCTGAGGGTAAAGATATAATGAGGGGTGAAGGTGTCATGTTCAATAGCCTTGTTGAGAAAGGAGTCTGAAGGATGTGTCTATGAGTAGAGACGTGGTGTGATGGAGAAAGGTTCTGTTACTACGTAGGGGATAAACTTTCTTGACAGAGGAATAGCGAGTGCAACGTTCCTGACACTGGAAGGGACTTGATGTATTCAAGGAATAATGAGAAAATCAGTTTGTGTATTTCAGAGTGGTGGTAAATGAGTAGAATGAGAAAGACAGGGGTCAGATAAGCTGGCCAACAGGGTTTCATCTCCAGTGTGTCTGAAAATCATTAATGGTTCTAGGCTATGGTAGGATGTAATCCCCATTTGCATTCCAGAAGCAAACGGGCTTACATCCTACCACGAATGTGGCTTTGTGTCCAGGGTAAGAGTCAGACTAGTAGGAGAAGCACAATGACAAGAACTTCTTGTAGTTCAAGCAAAAGTTGGGATTTGGGGCTAAGAGTGGTGGGGGTGAGGATTGTGTGATTTGACAGAGATAATGGAGGAAGGAGAGGATTTTTTCACAGCACTTAGGTGAAATTTCTGACCACATTACCTACAGCTGCCCCTCTATTCCTTTTACTGAAAAAAGCACATACCAAAAATGAATGAGGATATGATTGCTCTAGGGCCAAACTTGAACTTGATATAAATCATGAAAGTATAAATTATTCACAAATAATCTATTACTCATGACACATGATGCACACCACTCCACCCCTCCCCCTGCAATCTGATTTCACAGCAGGGGATGAGTCCCATAGCTTCCTGTGGTGGCTGAAGTGTTCTGGAAAAGCTATATAGAGCAGGGAAGATCTGAACTAGGCCTTTAGTTAGAGGACAGAAGACAGAGGATAAAGGCATTCTATTGACGGCCAGATATGGAACATGGCATTCTCTCCAGACCCTGACATTGACTTTATAAAGGAGAAGGAAAGGCAGTGAACTGACATCTGGGAGGAAGAGTTTCTGGTTATTTTCTCTGTAGTTAAATGCTATACCTGTTCCTTTACTTACTCACTGAACTCTCTAGAACAAGTATGCAAGAGGAAACATTTTCATAAGAGAAGAGGAGAATTCTAGCGCATCTCCCAGTGGGATGTGCCATTCCTCCTCTCTCCATGGGACCTATTTTGTTGGGTGATCAGCCCTACCAAGCAAGGCTCTTCAGTGTTCTTTTCTAGTTTAGCAGATAATCATAAATGGAAAAAAAAAAACTTCACTGCATCTAATTAACTTTACGGTTTATTTGATAGAGCTACAGCTGCCTTTTTATGTAAGGACACTAAATATATTCTCTTCTTCATTGGAGTCCAGATGGCTACAGGGAAAGGACAGAAACCACATGAACAGCTTGATGCCAGCATCCCAGAGATGGTCAAAAAAGCCCCTGCTCCCAAACCACAAGGCAATGGAGGTTATTTATCTCAGTGACACCAGGGGAAGGGGACATAGATCAGTTGGTGCAGGAAGGAACACAGGAGGATGTTGACCTGACATTGGACTCTCTCCTTCCTGGGCAATTTTCCCAGCCAGTGCTCTTGGCTATGGTTTTCCTACGTTTGTATGACCCTCTACACCATCTCCATCTGCTGAAATTTTAGCTGTTCTTTAAAGCTTTATCAGTTCGGGATATACGTTGTGTTTCACTTCCCACAAAAAGTAAAGCAAAATCAACAAGTGTGTGTGTGGGGGGGAAGTACATATAGACTAACAATTAAAATACACACCTAAGTTCAAAGGTGGAGGCTTTTCATCAAGTATGGCTGGATTCAGTGTTTAAATGATGTCACTAGTGCTGTAGAAGAGTGAGGCACTTTCTTGCTGGGCCCAAGGCAGAACTAGCCTCCTTGGCCTGGGTTGGCTTGTTGTAAGTTATGTTTTTTTCCTCTGAAACAAATATGGCTAGAGCCTTTATAATGTTGACTAGTCTAGATGCTACTAGGTGTTCAAGTATCACCAGATGAAGTTAGCAACACGACATTTCTCTCTGCAGCTGGGATTGGACTCCAGGGTTAGGAGACCAAATGAAAATAAGATCACAAGATTCTCTTCTAGAAGTTGGGATAAGTGGTTACTTTATAAGGGGAAAATATCCACCACTCCACCACCACCACTAACAAACTACAAACACCCACTCAGGAGGCCTAGTACGTTAGTTCCCTTAGAAACTTGCTCACTTGCCCTCCACCTTCTGCTAAGCAGTTTAGGTTGCCTTGTCTGTGTGCTTTCTTTCTCCTTTCGTAATCCTTAATGAAAGGTACTGTGTCGTATTTGTACCTGACTTGATTTTAGAATAGAGCACGACATGTTGCATACAGAAAATTTGTCATTAAGGAGGAGTGTTACTGTATTTATAGACAAATGAATTTTGGATTTGAATAATAGGTTAGTATCATTTTTAGAGAAATAGAAAAGGTGTAAATAATTAGGAAACCACAAAAATTAGGAATGAAAAGCTTTGTGGAATTTCTCCTACCATCGACAGAGATTGTTTACTCTTCTTGTTTATTTTAATAGTTCCTATGTCTTCATATTTTCCATTTTTCTAAAATATTAACCAGTATTCATTGAGTCCTTTTGTATAGGAAGTAAACAAGGGAATTTTGCTATGTAATCTCAATTTCTCATAACAAACCAAGTAGTTTCATATCTATTTTACAGATTATGAAGCTGAAATGTAAAGAGGTTAAAGGATTTAGCACAACAACAGCACCAGGAATAGGTTGAGGTTGGATTTCAGGTAAACCTGACTTCAGGTTTATCTAATTAAGAAACATGAATTATCTCCTCACCCAATACATATTTTAAATTTTATGTTTTAATATTTGTGTTTCCTGGGTTTCAGCATGCAGACCTGAGACTTTCTCTCTCCCATATGTTAAAGATGAGGGAATTTCTTCTATGTTTTCTTATTTTTTGAAAGCCTAACACTAGTTAATAACATTTTTTGATCTTTGTTTAATTTTCTTTTTCTTCCTTTCTCTCATCCTCCTCCCTTTCTTCATTTTATTCAGAACTCAGATGCCACAGTGGCTCAAGAGGTAAAATAAAGTACCCAAGAGGATGAACAAAAATCTACCATACATATCAATATAGTGAATAACATGAATGGCTGGAACTTTCCACTGAAATCATGTGGGCTGAATGAATGGATTAAAAACATAATAATAAATGAACAAGCCAGTGTAGTGTCTGTTGTCTACAGGAAAACACATCTAACCTACAAGGACTCATTTAGAGTCAAGGTGAAAGGATGGATATTCTTTCTTTTTTGCTATTATCTTTGAAGAAGCAGTTGTGGAGTCTGTAACACTTAGAGAGATAGAATGGCATTGGGGTTCCACACTTGCCTTCTGGGGATAGGTAGCATTAGGCTCAATGACTGATTTTGAGACTAAAATTCCTATAATTTTGAATAAAGTAGAAATCCTTGGTTTTATTTTTCTTAAAGTGGCTAAAAATAGTAGTACTTTATAGGTTTTCCATAAAACTTATAAAGATAAGTAAATGGAACACTTAATGAAAGCAATTAGCTATGAGCCTAGCACATAGTAAATACATCATTAAGTATTTGCTCTCATTGGCCACTATTTACCTGAGGAGGTAAATGCCAGACCTTATGATCTCTGAGTTGTTTCAAAAGTTGAATATCTATTTCCAGGACTAGAGAGAAGAATATCTTGAAATCATCAAGAGACCTAAGTCAAATAAAGTTTAATAAGATTTATTAATATATATGTAGCATTAAATGTATAAAATAATAATAGAACCTTGCACCAGCAGGCTCTTAAGGGAATCTGGATTTCATAAAAGCGAACTCCAGAAACTCAATAGAACCAGTTTCTAATAAGGTCAAGTCTATCTTAGGAGCAAAAGGATCGGTCCAAAATCTTATTGCAATATGAAATGTGCAAAATGAAAATTAGCCAATGGAACTGTTGAAAATATTTTGTTTTTTAGTTCATTTTTTTCTCACTTAAAGATGTAAGAAAAGTCAGAAACATAAGATTCAAACATACCATTGTTATTTTTAACTTCAACATTCCCTCCACTCTGTGAAAAATCTCTTCTCTATAGCCAGGTCAGATCATGAGGTTGGATAGTAAAGAACGGAATAGTGAATCCTGACTTCTGGGTGGCAGTAGAAATCTGCCACTTGAAATGACCAATAAGTAGCACACTAAAAACAGAGATGGGGCTTGGTGGATCATTTTAACGTCTGTGGAGTTAGTGATGGCTCCTTCTTCTTGCAGCCCGCTCCAGCACTGCCCTCTCTCCACTGTCCTGTGGTTGCTAAGCAACCTCTCATAGAAGTAGTGGAGTGAGCAAGATCTGTCAAATTCATTAGTTTTGCCTTAAAGAGGCAGTGGCTATAATGAAAATAAAAATACAAAGCTTTATCTCTGTTTATTCTAGTGTAGACAGGAAAGGAAGGAAATTCTCCTTCTTTCAACCCTACACCATTTTCATTTCCTGATTCTAGATAGGAAAGTCCTTGAAAGCTAGAAGGATTGGAGGTAAAGCTATGTCTGATACAGAGAATGCAGTAAAGCAGAAAGGAAAAAAAAACCCACTAAGTTGAGAATGTATTCTTCATAACATTTCTATTTCCACTTACTCTGGGAGCAAGTTACACAATCTCACATAGTCTTGAAATTCAGTAAAAGAAGGGCTGTGGGAAATTAATAGTAGCTCTACCCAATGGGGCATAGACTTCAAGGGAAAAAGAAAGCATCGTTTTTCCTATCCATCTATTACACATTTCTGGGAATATCTGTTGTATTCTGAATGTGTGAAATATGAAGATAAGACAAGATTAGGGTTAGGCAGGGAAGGCAGAGCAGTTAAGATGAGGTGGGTGTTACACCCAGAGCCTCTAGTTCTGCATATAACTTTCTTCTAAACATTGCTTTAGGACTGGAATGTCTTATATTTGATTTCTTCCAAAGGAATTTATATTCTGTAGGCTGGAATATCTTGTTCTTCTGGGTCTCTTTCATATAAAGTCTTGGTCTTGTCCCATGGAATAAATACCAATGCAAGATAAAATAATAAATAATAGTGTTTACTTTGAAAGTATGCAAATAAAAAGTTACGGCTTAATTGTAATTGACTAGTTGTGTGATCTGGGATGAATCATTTAAACTTTGCTAACCCTTGGTTTTCTGATCTACCAAATGAGAGCACTAAAAATATTATCTCCTGAAGTTCTTGTGGAAATTAAATGAGGCAACCCACGTACATTGATTAGTAGAGTGAATTACTTAAAATAAGTGTCAAGTAAATTACATTCTCAGTGTTATTTTTGTTTTTAGTTTTGCCAGTAATTTTGCGTTGTTTGAATGTTTTACTGTGAGTATTCAGTACTGTTGTAATAATGCTAAGAATAGTGACAAAACTAAAAAATCAAAACCACATCCTCATTCAAACCCTATACGTGTCCCAACCCCATCCCTGTAGGATAAAATTTTTGAGTAGCCCTCAAAGTTAATATTAACAAAACGCCTTATCTTCATTTCACTGAATGTCAGAGTTTCTTACTGAGAGGACCCTAGGATTTTGCTCTCCTGGACTTCCATTCAGGTGTGATTGACTAAGAATGGTGACCCAGTGTTCCCCCCACCCCTACTTTATCCCTCTACCGGAGCCACAAGAAATTGTGAATGGTCTTCCCTATAAACAGTAGTGCCAAGGCCCTCGTAGAGTCATTGTTATCCTTTTCTTCCACATTATTCTTTTCTCATTTATATGTATATACTTGAGCTTATATGAATGTTTTGTAAATGAGAACATAATCTAAGCCAAGAATTTCTCTGTCCATAAGTAACTTTCCACATCCAGGTTTTGGAGGAGGCAGATAACTTCTACAAGGAGAGGAGATCCACAACCACAAATTTCATGGTTTAAGTTAGATAGAAAAGTGAATAGTTGAGCAAGGATGAGCAGCGACCCTAATATACATGTCCAGTGACCAAGAGTCCTGAGAATTTTCCCTTCAGGCCTATGGCTGCTGGTAACCCTGCCTGCTATTTTCCAGTTCATGAATTAACATGGCACAGGAGCCCTAAAGATGAGCTAAGGAAGACAAGTTTTAGACCTGGACTTGACATTTTTGTGAAAAGCATTTTTCTTCATTACCAAACTAAGCATTCATTGAGGGCATATTTTAGGTCAGAAATAATGTAGGCATTTTATACAAAATAAATCTTAAACTCTCTTGCAGTCCTACTATTATATACCTTGGTGTTATAAGTTCCGCCCTTCCTTTATCTCTCAGCTTTGACCAAATTATCAGGAATCAATAAATATTATGACAAGGTGTTGAGAATTATCATTAACTTGCTATCAAAAGAATTATTTCCTATTTCACTGAATACAATGCTGCTGATGGGATTATGCTTGTAGAAATTATCTGAGCCAGTGTCATCAAGACTCCTTACATTAAGAAACAAACAGAATCTAACATGAGAATAGATAACACAAGTGCCAAACATTTCACTGTGATCTTTTAGTTATAATGAATAGGTTACACTCAAGGCCCTAGATTCCTGTTTTTTGTAAGGAAGACAATCATAGCCATTAACATTTCTGCTCTCCAAGTGATTTTCGCCCACTTACCAATCTGTGCTACCTTTCTGTCAAGTTACACCTTCCAGAACCAGTTCCCAATTCATTGGCAGCTACCTCTTTGCTAAGACGTGATGACTTTTCAGGAACCCTTGCCCAAATGTATTTTTAGTTCCATCCCATGCAACTATACATCTCTAACATAATTATTTCCCTGATAAAATTTATTTCATTCAACCAGCGTTTATATCATAACTACTATGTGCTTAAATGAATGTTTTTCCTAGAAAGAAATTCTCGACTAGGTCATTTGAATCAGCCTTTGTTTCCTGGAATCAGCACGCCCACATTGGTGAGTTGAAACTATCACAGATGTTATCACGAATTGTCCTTAAAGAAGTGGTAGTTAGATAACTGGGAAGCAGAGCATTCTTCCCATCCTAAGGAAAGAAGTGCTTTTAACATGGTTGGTCACACATGGCTCTTTGCAGGTGCAAAGCCAAAAACTTTAATTTTTCTGCAGTAATAAATTCTATCTAACACAGGGTAACACCCCACTCCTCCCTTATCTCTCTCTCTCTCTCTCTGTCTCTCAGTCTTTCTATCCATCTGTCTCTCATTCACATAAATACATGTATCATCCCTTATTCTCTCTAATATTACGTGCTGAACACATTGGGCTGTGTAGCTTTTATGTGTTTCTACCATAATTATGCAGCATTAACCTTTACACGGGAATAAGTTGCTGTGTGGGTGGCAGGATGAACAGTTAAAGAGCACTGCTGTTGCAGAACAAGACTGTGGGAAACAGAATAGCACAATAACTTAAAAACTTTGTGCTCTCTCAGATGGATTTCTGTTGTGCTTACATTAGAGCAAGATCTCAGAAAGGACTATTAGGATGCTTGTTTATCCGCAACTGTATTTTTTGTTCACATTTAAAGAAACCACAGACTTTTAAATCTCCAAGAAGGGTCATATAGTAGATGGATCTCCTCCTTTCAGAATCAGTCGTGAGCAAAATATCCAAACAAAGCTCCCATTCGTCTTTCTGATAAGTGGCACTCTTACTCTGTCCCAAGGAAGAGAAATAAAGAAGCTGTTTCTGTTTACTTAAAAGAAGCGGTAAATCCTATTTGGATAATAATCTTATAAAACCCATTAAATCATGATGAAATACTATATTAGTGATAATAACAAAAGTGACCTGATTCTTTGTTATTCTAAATATTTATTTGTGCATGAGGGTGTGTGTCTGTCTATGTGCATGTGTGTGTGTGTAGAGAGAGGATTGGATGGGGTTAGAAGGGTACTAGTTATCAAAAAAAAAAATGTGTTCCTTTATATGTCCTTTCTATTAAATGTCACTGACATTCTGAGCTGTTAGTTCCAAGAGGAGGGTGAAAGCTTGTCTTGCAAATGCAATAGTTGGGTACCCTTCCTCATGCCACCATGCTATTATTAGCACTCATATAGAGTCCATGGACGTGGCAATATACAAGGGAGCTGGATAGAATGTAGGCAACAAATCTATCCCATTTATTTCAGAATTTTTATTTAATGTCATAATGTGCCATCAAAGGTTCTGGAGAAGGTCACAAGAGAGGGAAAAACACAGATTATGGAAGATGTGGGCAGCAGTGTAAGAGGAAGAATGAA
The DNA here is from genome assembly GCA_963574575.1 of Galagoides demidoff. Classification (NCBI taxonomy): domain Eukaryota; kingdom Metazoa; phylum Chordata; class Mammalia; order Primates; family Galagidae; genus Galagoides; species Galagoides demidoff. Next base: position 10,365 of record CAUYQV010055564.1, read on the forward strand.
TTCACAAATCAAGTTCACTGTTCTTTAACTGAAATGTATGTTTAATTAGCACCATCCATAAATTGAACTGCTGACTGGATTTGCATGTTATAAATATACTTAGGAATTTCAAACACATGTTCATTTACTAATGATCAGTAATGGCCATAGGCTAAACAAAAGCTTTCATAATCAAAAGTCATATATTATTATCTCTTTCACACCAGAAGCATCATTAATCCTTCATTATAAACTGAGAGTCAATCTTTCACCCTGATGGCTACTGACTAAAATCTAAGTTAATTCTGGTTTACTAATCTCAATATAAATTTTATAAATGAGTCAATATTTGGTTATGCTGAAATGATATTTTCCTTCCCAAATCTCTTTGCCTTTTGACTAAATAATGGCATATGAAATGTTAATGATGCTTACTCTTTAAGAATGGGGGTAAATCAGGAATGTGTAGAAAAAGTTAGAAGACGTGGGACAGTGCCTATGGCTCAGAGGAATAGGGTGCTAGCCCCATATACCAGAGGTGGCAGGTTCAAACCCAGCCCTGGCCGAAAACTACAAAAAAAAAAAAAAGTTACAAGACATAACATTAAATAGAAATCATTTTAATTTCTATTTGTGTTTCAACTTATTATATTAAGTGCTTTGCAACATCTCTTCCTCCCATTTTGGACTAAAGCTAATAATTTCTGGCCAATTGTCATGATACTAACTTCCACTGATAGCACCCTGAGTTTGTTGTGTTTTAGTTGGAATATATGTATAAAACGAGGCTTTTTCTCAAAGATCCTAGAGTCTCAGGATTAATTGGAGTGTTAGTTATGTGCAGTCACAGCAGATCCATCTCATTTTCTTGCAATCAGAACTTAAGATTTGCAGCAAGCTTATTAAATTCTTCCAGCCACCAAAGTCATTGTTTAGGAAACGGAAGCAAGTAAGTTTGTAGTTAATGCCCCCACAGGCATATAGAATGAGGAAAAAAAAGGTTGTCCTCAGTCTAGGTTGGCAGACACTGGAGACACACAGCCAATATATCTCAGACTTAGGAATCTGAATTTTAAAATATCATTTTGATCAAGAAATAAAAAAATACTGTCTTAATCAATATATACTGATGGGATTTCCACTTCTCCAAGAGGGAATTCCAAATTTACGGGTCAACTTTAATATGGTCTAGAGCTCCCTGGTTAACAATGTGCTACGAAGAAACAGTGATATGAAAAGAAACATTAATTGATGAAACTTTGGGAAAAGAAAGGGAAAAAGCGACCCAGTGGACACTATTTGAGTCCTGGCTCTGTATTTTTGATAATTCATATCATCTCTCGGATATCTGTAAAATAAAGAGTTTAGTTTGAAGGAGGCAAGTTCCAAGGCCCCTTTAAGCTCTGATATTCTGTGAGTGTCAAAGACTGGTTTACACTGAATCATAAATGGTGCTGGGACCCACAGGCATGTTGATGGCACCCGGCCGATGGCTCAGGAAGGGCAGAATGGGACCAGGTGGCAAACCGCTCTGCGCACTTGGCAAGAACACATCCCTGTCTGTAAATGCAACAAGCCTCAGCCCACATTAATAAGACCCACCCCCTTTCTGTGTCTGCTCACTGAGCCTGATAGCAGTCCCCCCCCCCATTTTTCTATTTTAGAATTCTCTGAAAGAGAATTTGTTTTGTTTTGTGAAAGTGCTTACTTGGCAAACAAGTTCCCCCCTCCTCTCCCTTCTCATAGACACTGTAATAATAAGCACCACCAAAAGAGGCTAATTTTGCCAGATTTGGATTTCATCAGCCAGCGCTTTCCAAAGATTGCCACGTTATTGCAAAATTAGACTTTTTATTACTGGAATAAATACTGTGCAGCCTTTGTAGCCAGCACTTAATGGATTCCTTTGCTAATTCCACTGAATAACAAGGATTCCTTGTGAAAATAAAGGCAGATAAGGTAGAGTAAACCAGCAATTACATATAATGTGCTGCTGTTAGCCTGCCAAAGTGGTTCATAAACCCAGCAGGGAAAGACTGGGGCATTTTTCAGGGCTTTCACCCCAATTGCCTTGCTGAACGCCTCCCTCTTGGTGAGCTGTTTACATGGAGGTGAATAGATTCTGCAGCTGTCTCTTTCTGTGGCCTGGTAGGAAGGCTTTATTACCTTCTTTGCCTTGTTCTCTTCCCTGGGAGAATTCATTTTCTATCTTAATACCTTATTTGCTTATGAGCCAAATCTCTGTGAGAGCCAGAAATACACAAGAATACTGTATCAGAGAAGGGTAATACATTACATTAGTTCAGAGCGTGGGTAATAGAAGGAGAAAAAGATGAGTTGAAATGCCCTCTCCACCATGTTCAAGCCGGCTGACTTTAAGGGAAATTTCTAAGTTCCCTTATCCTTACTTTTTCCATTAAGATGAACATAATGCAGGGATAATCAAACTCTAGAATGCATCTGAATCACCTGCAGAGTTTGGGTCAACACACCAGGCAACTGGTGGGTAACATCCCCAAGGTTTTTGATTAAAAAATTCTGGGAGAATTTGCATGTCTAACACATTACCGCATGATTGTGTTTGTGCTTGTCTGGGGAACACACCCTTTCTACAGCATAGGAATATTATTGGGATTATGTAAGATAACATATTAAAAAATATCTACTTCACAGATCGTTGCCTCTTGGTCCTCAACACTATATTTCTCTGTAAATACAACCTTTGTTTTCTCATTTTCATGTAGGAATTGTATTGTGATGTTCTTCTTACCACTCTAAAATCTTAATTTTTTCAACTTCTCTTCCTGAAACTCTTCATGGATGCTGCTCTTTTTATTTATTTGTTCATCTGCGGGATCATGAACCTGCATGGTTGCCTCTTACCCAACTTTTATTGGACCTTAGAATTTATTTCCAAGATATTTATCAGCTCAAAAGTCTACCCTTCCCTATTTCTACTCCATATCCTGTAAGTCTGATTTTTGTGTGCTTTTTAAATTTTTGAATGAAACTGATATCCACGTAGAAATAATTGTTTTATCTAGGAACTGACTCTATTGTCCACAAGTAGAACTCCAAATCTAATTTCTTCATTTGCCAGTCATAACTTTAATTTGCTGACATCCATGTGGGAAAGCAGTAGGGCTTATTTCTGGAAGAGCAAGGTGAAAAGGTGACCTAATGCACGTGTGCTTCCTGGACATGTGGCCTGTGTTCTGGAGACTTTTTAAAAAGATCCTGGTCCAAGAGGGCAATTCTTTTTCAGATAATACTGTGTGGGCTGTCCAGGGAATGTCAGAAAGACGAATGAGCTGCCAGTGGGGTGGGCTGGATTCTCACCTGGTTCAATCAGTAGCCACCTGAACAATATCCAAGTCTGAAAGACTCGGTATTTTATCTTATAATCCATCATAGGTGAAACATTAGAATAATAATTCTATAAAATCCCCATTAGCTCTTCAATTCAGTAATTCTTGGAAGCCTATTTCTAGAAAAGTTCTCTTTATAAAGTTTCTTTTCTAGAAAGCTCACACATAAGAGATTAAAGCCTTAGATAACTTTGATTCTTTTCCTAAACTTTTCATATGATAGGACTTAACACTCATAAGATAATTTAAAGGGGAAAAATGAAAAAGGCTTGGCCAACATTTTTCAAGCTATGTTTTAAGAAATGCTGTTCTAAGCAATCATAGTAGATATGTGCATGTCATCCTTGCCTTTCGCCACTTCTACTATTTAGTAAAAGATGATGTAGACACCTTTGAGAAATCCACATGTCATATTAATACACCAAAGCTTCGGAGAAGTCCTGCAGAAAATGAATGCAATTTTTTCAACTCTGTCTAGTTGTAAGATGTAGAAAAACACATTTGGAACACACATACAAACACATACACATACTTTTTTCGGTTGTTGCAGTAAGGGTCTCACAGAAAAACGATGTCTCAAAGAATAAGCATGCTTATTGAAATTGTATTTTAAATAAAGGTGACCATCTGCTCGCTCAGGCAAAACAGCGAGCTTCTTTATTTGCAGTTGGCTTATATAGGGAATTTTGTACATGAGCGCAAAGCAGCAATGACCTCATTGATCCATTTAAATAGCTTATGACCACCCACCCTGTAAGTAGCTCCTCCCTGGTAATCTAATGATCACCCAACATACACCTGTAAGCATATATGCTTATATCACCCAAGCATACACCTTTCAATATAACCTGGTTTACCATAACTTAATGAAGAACATGTTGTCAGTTATTACTTTCTTTGATCTTATCTGATGAAGCCTAAGGCTATGGGGGAAAGAGATGATTTGTATGTCTGTTCTACTGACCATGCCATTTGGAGGCAGTTACTTTGAATCTTTTAGCCAAGCATAGAGAAACTTCTTGGGCACATAGGAGTTTGTGTGCAAACATCTCCTCCCATGTAGGCCTTGAGTCAGGGGGGTTTTTGCTGGAGACTTTTATAAGGAATTCTCAGGCTGGACTTCTCAAAAGCCTTTCATGAACCCAAGTTTCATCTGTGCCATTAGATACTTGTATGACATTACCATTCCCAGACCTGTCAGCAAGCAATCTTCGTCACTTACCACTGATCAGGAAAGGTTACTGATGGGTATCTGGCCAGTGTTCCAAAGGGCTTTCTCATAGGCCTTATAAAGTCAACCTTAATTCCTTAACACAGTCTGGAAATGCTATTCCAGTCAAAACCTTGTTCATATTAGGCCTGCAACTAACCTGGCTACATGGGATTTTGCCTCAGTTTCTTAAGTATGCCTGCACAAAGTCTTTTCACTGTTCTCTCTCAAGCAGCTTTTTTGGCCAGAGGCATATAGGCATTTCGCCTATATTCAGTATTGATTAATGTTTTGCTGAATATAATTTCAGAAGATAACCTGTTTGGGGAAAGCTGGTTTGGAATGCAGTCCTATACGATTGGACTAAAAGTACCTAAATTTCAAGCTGGGCACAGTGGCTCCATGCCTGTAATCCCAGCACTCTAGGAGGCTGAGGCTAGTGGATTGCCTGAGCTCACAGGTTCAAGATCAGCCTGAGCCAGAGTGAGACACTCACTTCTAAAAATAGCCAGGCATTGTGGTGTGTGGCTATAGTCCTTGCTACTTGGGACACTGAGGCAAGAGAATTGATTGAGCCCAAGAGTTAGAGTTTGCTGTGAGTTATGACACCGCCACACTCTACCAAGAGTGACAAAGTGAGACTCTTTCTCAAAAAAAAAAAAAAGTACCTAAATTTCAAGAATTCTAAGCAATACTTGGAGAAAGCAACAGTGTTACAGGAGCCCTAACCTGGAAGAATGGGTTAAACTGGGTAAGCACCCCCAGGCATAGTGCATCACCAGGCTCACCACACTAATGCAATGAGGTCTCCAACTTCTCCAGAGCAACTTGTCCCAAGCCACATAGCCAGGAAATTGTAAAAGTGGTAAAAAAAGGACACAAGTCAAGACTCGTATTCTTTTTACTAACCCCTGTCCTGTGTCTTTTACACACAAAATAACTGCATCATCAGTGAAGTGGTCTGGGAATGTGACAGTTCACAATATCCATCAGTGATGGTGAATGTGTGTCAGGACAGAGAGTGTAGAGACACTTCCAAAGGATGAGACTTCAAGTTTCCCTTAGACTGTACCCCATGTGTGAAAAAAAAAAATCTGTGTCAGGATGGCTTCAAAATCCTCATGAGATATTGTATTTAATATTGTCCTATGTAAATTTGAGGAAGTATTAGTATATGAATTACAGTCATGGTGATTTATTTATTTGTATTAATAAGTATCTTCTACAGATTCTTGTCTTAAAAATGTACATTTCCCAAAAGTATTAAAATTTAGATTTTGAAACATTTAGGTGAGTATGTAAGTGCATTTGGGAGGAAACATGAAAAATGGAGAGAAAAGAAACATCTAGATGTCAGAGTTCTGAGTAAAATCCACCTTCCTCTCTTCTTTGCTAAGAACAGTCTGAAAAGGGCACTGAGATTGAGAGAGGAATTGTCTCACCAGTATTTGTTAAGATTCTTTTTGGATGCTTATAGAAGAAAAGCACACATGGATGCACAAAACAGTAGGGAAGAGAATATTTTAGGATCTGGGACATACTACAGGTAGAGAGGTAGATAATCCAGGGGTAAATAAGTAAATATTAAGTCCTAAGGAATGGAACCAACAAACACAAAGTTAGAATCAAGGGTTACTGCATTATATTTGGGGGGGTTCCATGGGGCCTTTTATCTCTGATTTGTTTTGGTGTGACAGCACCCGATTCCCTCTCTCTAAACTGGCTTTCCTTCCTTGCTATGAATATGCCAAATGTAATCACTCTCATTCTGACCTCATAACTTCCCAAGTTTAGCACCTGCCAAAACTGACTAATTCCTCTGAACTCTACTTCAAATTCTCAGGATAAATTACATTGGCTTCTATTGGGTTCAGTGCCTTTTCCTGGTCCTCTTTTAAGAGGCCAGGACATAGGCCATGCAGAGTGAAAACATGCTGAAAGGCACCATTCTCTGGAAAAAATTTCTAAGAATTGGGTGTTGGTAGGCATAAGCCAGGAAGAAGTTCAAAAAGACACATGCTCCACTCTGTGACTAAGACAGTCACTGAAAAGGTGAACACACTGACCTCTGTGCATGCAAAGTCTGTAGGCATTGAAACTGGGAAGATTGGAATTAAAGGACAAGAGAAAATTATAATTGTTGTTATTGTCTTGGCATAATCAAAGAGCATAAGGATTTAGGAGAGAAAAGAAAACATTGAGAAGGGCTTTAGAGAAAAGGTAGATCCTATAATTCGTATGTCTTTACCAAACAGATGCATCCAATGGACCAATCCAGGCTAGGGGGTGGGGGGTGGTGGTAAAAGCAACCAAAGCACCTGTCTTGCACAGGATGTAAAGCCGGATAACACAGGGAGATACCTGAGAAAATAGGAATGCAAGTAGAGTCCAATCTTCAGTCTCTTTCAAATTGATTATTTAAAAACACACATTAGTAATCTATAAGGGATTATTCATTCAGGGAAATGCTTTAGTGAATACTTAAAATAAGAATACAGAAAGGGGGGGAAAGGGCAGCATAGAAACACTTGCTTCACTTACCTTTTCTAAAATAATTTCAACACGTTCCAGCTTTTCCAGATGCTTTCCATGTACTGCAAGTGGTGGGCTTCTCTAATGTTAATCAAGCTTGCCATTTTTTGGAATAACTGTGCGAGGGTATCCTCTCTAAGTTATGTTTGTCAGTTGAAATGTATCAGTATTGTCTTAGGATTAACATGGGTATGAGAGGTGAATTGCTAGCCTTCCAAATGTGGTTTGCTAGCGAAAGTCATCTGCACATCTTTAGGAACTACAGAAATAGCAGTGCCCTTTGAACAGGTGTGACGAATTCTGAACAAGACCAGTGACCCTAGGAAGGAAAACAATTCCTTTCAGGACTCACAAATGAATGACGATGATCATTATCATCAACTTCATCATCACTGTCCTCCTCCTCATCATCATCTGTTTAGCACTTATCATATGTGAGACTCTATCTTAGGTACTCTATCTTATCTCTAAGCCTTTTAAGACAAAAGCAAGAACATACTATTATTACTCCCATTTTATAGATGAAGAAAACAGATTCACAGAAATATTAACCAAATGCCCAATGCTGTATTATTACAGGAAAAGTTAAGATTCTAAATCCAGGCAGTAAAATTCATAACCTCAATACTAATTCCACACTACACTGTCCATTTGGATATTCAGAATGACCTGTCAGTGGATAGCTGGATCTCTCACTGTTTGACGATTGTTTGCCAATGTGTTTTCCTGAAATATGTCGGTTCATAGTTCATACTTTCTTGTATTAAAACTGAACCCAGCACTACAGCTTTAAAAACCATCAAATACTTAGAGAAAAATATAACAAAAGAAATGAAAAGCCTCTGTGCTAAAACTATAAATATTATAGAGAAAAATTAGAGATGATCTAATAAATTAAGGGATCCATAATGTTTGGGTTTGAAAACCCGATATTACAAAGATGTTAATTCTTACAAAATTATCTACAGATTTTAAAAATTCCAATCGAATATTGCTAAAATTTTGGAGGGTAGAAATTGACAAGCTGATTGTATATACATATGGAAACAGAAAGCCGAAGAATAGCCATGGTAATTTTAAAGAAAAACAACAAAGCTAGATTATTATGCTACAAAATATCAAGGCTTAATAGAAAGCCATCTATTACAATCAAGGGGAGATGTTATTGTTATAAGCCAGTGTAATACAATAGAAGTCTCAAGGAGACTCACCTGGTTTATGACAAAATGACACTGCTTTGGGGAAAAGGATGGGCTTTTCAATAACTAAAGCTGAACCAATTAAATATCTGTATAGGATAAAAAAAGAGTCTTAGCCCCTATCTTCTATCTTTTAGGGAATTCAATTTTAGGTACAGTGTAGATCTAAATATAAAAAGAAAAACAATAAAAGTTGTAGGAAAGAAGATGGAATATTTTCATGGCATTGGGGTTAAGCAAAGATTTCATAAATAGGATACAAAATGTGCTATTAGATGATAACAGGAGAATTTGCATTACCTTGAGAACTTCTGTTAAACAAAACACAGTAAAACCTCTATAATATCCAACTGTCTACGTTGAGCACCTCTTTAAGTTAACATAATTTTCATAGATGGTACAGTAGGTCTAGTACCTTATGTAGACCACCTCCATAAGTTGATCCGTTTGGTACAGTCCCTTGGGTGATCAACTTGCAGTGGTCCTATTGTATACCATAGCTAAGTCATGAAATGGGATTGAAACATCAAAGGAATCATAAAAAATTATATAAAAACCTCCTCCAAATCAATAAGAGAATGTAAAAGAAATTCTTCACAACAAAAGATATTCAAATGATGAAAATACATTGAAAAGATTCTCAACTTCATAGTTGTCAGGGGCATGCATATTAAAATTTCAAGGCATTGCAACTGAATACCTGCTAGAATGGGTGAGCTGTAAAAACTGGAGGGAGGGGGATTGGAGGGACCATTTTTGAGGTTTATCTTATAGGGGTACAAGTGAAACCCTCTAAGAGTAGAATCAGAACGTTTTAAAACAATAACTGAGAAAATGACATGAAGGCTGTGTTGATCAGTTTGATGGAAGTATTTCAGATTGCATGTGAAAACCCCACACTGTACCCCAGAAGTGCATTAATGTACATAGTTAACATTCAATAAAAAAAAAAGAAATAGTCATTTTCCCCACAAATAAAAATTAGAAGTTGTGCAGAATCATGAACATCACTACTTTTTTTGAGTGCCAAGGAAAAATAGGAATTTTTTTTTTTTTGCAGAATTTTGTAAATGCTAATGCAAATTGTCTCCCATTTCTTCAATCCTTCGTGTAATTGTAGGTCCTGAAAGACTCATTGTACTAAATAAATTGGCCTTCTCTAGACACATCTCTTTGGCAACAGAAAGAAGGCATTCTTAAACAAATTCTCCCTCCATGAATGGTCTGCCAGGGCATGCTATTAGCTTGGCAACTTGAAAACTTGCTCACAGTGATGAAATATTTAGCTGCTTCTGCTTCACAAAAGTATTTTGCTGAGTTGTCAATGTATTTTTCAGTTTTAATATTTTATCTTTTCTCACTTCTCTGAACAATCATATTTATCTTTATGTTGAGTTTGATAGTGTCAACTCAAATAGTCTTCTTTGAACACAGACACTATATTCTGGCATATCAAACACACAGCTCTTTCCTAGTACTGAATGAAAAAGTAATCATAAGTCCACAGTTCTTTGAATATCCTACACTCCGAATCAATTTTTCTCTTTCTTGATATCATTGTTTCCTAAGGATTCCAAATTGCTATTAGTAAAATACATACATATTTATCTCACAACAAAAACAATATACCAGCAATAACTTTGCCCACACAGAGACATAATAGACTGCACTGCTCATCAATGCAGTCTGATCAGTGCCCATCAATGCAGCCTTGCCAGTCCACATCATTTCAACCTCACCAGTGCCCATTTTGGTGGAACTCCTCTTTTACCTCTGGCTCACACTGGTGCAGTGCAGGCATGGGCACAATTACAGAGCTGGTTCCTCCACCACCTTTCCAGTTCACACTACCCTGTGTGAACCGCACTGCGATCTGTGAACTCTCACTGCAATCTGTGAACTCGCACAGGAATCTGATCACATGAATGAGAAGACCCATGCAATCAGATTCCACTGCAGGAAAAAGAAGGCACATATGCCTTTTTTCTTCGAAATCTAATGCAAGTTCATCTATATAACTGAATCTATGTGAGTTCAGACATATGCTCAGAGATTGCAACAGCGTGAACCAGGGGTTACACAGCACACAATATACAACATCATATTCTGAATAGCAATCAGAATATAAATGCACTTACTGTCAATTAAATTGGGTTTCCTACTCCTCGGCTGTCTGCAGAGCCAGATTTAGTTCCCATGGGGCTCTAGGCAGATTACCAGTTTGGGGCCCCCATGCGATAACACTGAGCACTGACCATTTGCATTAATATTAACTGCTGACAATTTGCATTAACACTGAGCACTTACAATTATCATTACCACTGAGCACTGACCATTTGCATTAGCACCAAGTGCTGACTATTTGCATTATCACTGTGATGCAACCCCCCTAGAAACCACCCCCAACCAACTAAATTTTAAAAAAGGCTCTCTTAACTTCAAAAAAAGGCTCCCCCTATCTGCAAAAAAAAGACCTCCTAATTTCAAAAAAAGCCCCCCCCTTAACCAAACAAAAAAGGCCCTACTAACTGCAAATTTTGAAAAAAAAATAGACCTCCTAACTTCAAAAAAAAAAATCCTAACTTGTTCTTACCTTGGTCCTCAGGCAGTAGCAGGCTCTGCACAGACAAGCTCATGACTCATCTGATCACACCAGAGATTAAGAGGAGGGGTCAAGAGACAGAGAGAAGGAGGGGAGTCAGAGAGTGTGGCACACATTCCACACATGCGCACTGTGGGCCCAGGACGAGTCAGCTGCTAAGTACGGCAGGCAGCAGAGGCGAAAACACCCAGCGGGCCAGATAAATGTCCTTGGTGGGCTGCATGTGGCCCATGGGCCATAGTTTGAGGACCCCTGATCTATAGTGATCAAAACAGCATGATACTGGCACAAAAATAGAGAGGTAGATGTATGGAACAGAATTGAGAACCAAAAGATTAACCCAGCTACTTATCATCATTTGATCTTTGATAAGCCTATCAAAAACATAAATTGGGAAAAAGATTCCCTATTTAACAAATAGTGCTGGGTGCATTGGCTGGCAACATGTAGAAGACTGATACTGGACCCATACCTTTCACCATTAACAAAAATTGACTTGAGTTCTCAGCAAAGATGGTGGCTGAGTGATAGCTTCTGTGCAGCTGGGCACAGTGAGAGTGGGGAGAAAAGACTCTAGGCATCTCTGGCTGGTGGGTTTTGCTCAGAGGCTTCACTTTGGTGACACAGGAAGTCAGCGAGAGACTTCTGGACTCCATGAGGAGGGCAGAAGTGGTGGAAAACTGGCAATTAGTACATACGTTTTTTCAGTGGGAGGCTGCCTGCAGCTGTAACCATAGCAACAGCGAGACCGCAAGCAGAAAAAGCCTTACCTGTGGGCTGTTTTGGATTTTTTGGACTTTGGCACTCGATTGAACTACCTTGGGAGAACTTGGGCCAGTGTGCAGATGTCTTTGGTCATTGTCGGGGCTAGACTGAACCACTGAGCTGGAAAGGAGCTAATATTATTCAGCTATGGGCTGCCCACACAGCTACTGTGGAGGAGCGAACCCTGTGTGTTGCAGCAAGATTGGCTGGGAGACCTTGGGTATGTAATCTAGTGACTGAGCTCGATAATCTAGAGACTGAGCTGCCCAAAGGTGGAGACTGAGATGCTGGGGAAGTGCGGAGATCCAAGTGTTTGGCAGATTAACAGCTTTGGCCCTCAGGGGCATAGAGGGAGACTGGATTTGGCACACTGGATCAGCAGGCAGCCACACCAGGAGAGATGCCAGGGATAAGTGCTTTCCTTGGAAATCCTTTACTTGGCAAATGTTCATAGTTTGGAGTGTCTTTTAAGTGGGCTGAGAAGACATTTGGGTTCCCAAGCCTGCAGGGTCTGTGAGATCAGCAGAGGCCTCCAGTCTCCAACTCATACAGCTGTATCAACATTGTGATTAACATCTCATACCTCAGAAGATTACCTGTTGCCTGGACAATATTCAGCAAGATATGTATGCTTTTTGGTTTTTTGCCTTGGGGGGGGGTTGTTTTTGTTGGGGGGGTTTTTTTGGTTTGGTTTAGTTCTGATTTTCTTTTTTTCTTAATTTAAACATTTTTCCTTGACAGTTTTCTTTTTTTTTTCTTTTTTCCACTATTCTAGTTGAAATACAATCTTCCATTTTTGCCTTCTTCAACAATTAGAATTTCATTTTTTCCAAGTGTTTTTGCCCCTATTATTTGTTTTTTTTTTCCTCCTAATTTTATCCCATAAGGGTATTTACTTGTTTGTTTCAGTGTGATCTATAATATTTCGATCTTTCCTGTCTACTTGGTTCAGGTGGGGTATCGTGTCTGATTGGATGGCAAAGAGCTGTTGACCTCAAGGTAGTCACCCAACACAGCACCCCTAGAGGTTGGGGGTCTTTAAGGTTGGGTCATAGTATACACCTATATTACTCCTGTTTCTTTCCTTTGGTGTCTTTCTTCTTTTTGTCCATATTTACTTCTTCTCACCCCTCCTTCTTTCTCTTTTTTCTTTCTTTTTAAAAATATTTTTCCCTTCTTGCTCTACAATTTTCTCATCCTTCTGGTCCTGTACCAAAAGGACTCATTAAAACTTTAGGCCAGCAGGACAGTAACTTAAAGAGCAAGAAGAAGTGAAAGGAAACTTAGGGTAAGGAAACAGATACAAGAAAGGGCTCGTGAGGAAAAATCATTAGAAAAATTCTGGCAACATGAAATACCAGTCCCGAGTAACCCCTTCTAGGGATTGTGAGGTAGCTACAGCAGAGGATTCCTCCTATAAAGAAATGGTAGAAATGACAGAAAGGGAATTTAACATACAGATGATGAAAACAATGAAGGAAATTGCTGAGAAAGTGGAAAACAATCAAAATATAATGAAAGAAATTGCTGAGGAAGTTGGAAACAATCAAAAAACAATTAAGGAAATTGCTGAGGAAGTGGACAATAACCAAAAGGAAATCCAAAAACAGAATCAAATAAGAGATGAACAATACAAAGAATATAGAAAGGATATAGCAGAGGTGAAGGAACTGAAGCAGTCAATTAGGGAACTTAAGGATGCAATAGAAAGTATCAACAACAGATTAGATCATGCAGATGAAAGAATCTCAGAGGTAGAGGACAAAGCTCTTGAGATAACTCAGATAGTTAGAGAAGCAGACAAGAAGAGAGAGAAAACAGAACATTCACTGACAGAATTATGAGACTCTATGAAGCATTCAAATATACGAGTTATAGATATCCCAGAAGGGGAAGAAGAATGTCCCAGAGGAATGGAAGCCATTCTAGAGAATATTATAAATGAAAATTTCCCAAATATCACCAACAATTCTGACATACTCCTTTCAGAGGGATATTGGTCCCCTAGTTTCCTCAACTCAAATAGAGCTTCTCCAAGGCATTTTGTGATGAATCCATTGAAAGTCACGACAAAAGAAGAGACTTTGCAAGCCACCAGGAGTAACCACCAACAGACCTACAGGGGAAAATCTATCAGGGTGACCACAGACTTATCTAATGAAACTTTTCAACCCAGAATACAATGGTCATCTAACTTTAATCTACTTAAACAGAACAATTTCCAGCCTAGAATTCTATATCCCACTAAGTTAAGCTTTAAAATTGATGGAGAAATGAAAGCTTTTATTGATATGCAAACATTGAGCAAATTTGCCACAATAAGACCAGCTTTACAGGAAATATTTCAACCTGTTCTACACACTGACCATAAAAATGGACCTTCAGAAAAGTAAACACCCAGAGTTTTGTAACCACAAGATGGCTGGCAGGAACCAGCTTCCTACAAAAGCTCCTGTCTAGAGGAAAGGATAAAGTCCAGAGAAACCCCCAACAAAGTCAAAAAACTGAGAGCCCAGCCGAGAAAGAAGAGTGATACCAGCAGGACACCTCTTCTGAGACAGGCGGAGACTCCTAGAGGACAATCCACAGGTACATAATACACCCTCCAAAAATAGCGTCCATCCCCTCCCCCAAGAAAGGTGTGCTTTTCCTTTGTTTCCTCTTCAACTGCTCCTCCGAGTCTCCTATAGGCCACCGATAAACTGAGGACCTATTCTCTCACTCCACCAGTGAGAGCTGCCGACAGGGAAGTTTACCACCCTGGAGGAACCCAGCTGAGACTCAGATCACCCTCCCCCAGGCAGAAAAGTGGAACTGGCATTCCACACTGCCATTTTGAGTTTCCAGTCCACCCTCCCTCGCCTTGCCAGCAAAGACAGTGAGAGGAGACCCAAGAACAGCATCCACCCACCCTTGCAAGACCAAGCCCCTGTCCCAGTCCTTCACTGGGAGAACTGCTTGATCCATGCTGTGTGCAGACGGATCCCCCTCAGTCAGTGTATTCTGTGCTCAGCTGTCTCCCCGCATGCTATCTGCACTTCCCGAGACCTTGACACCAGTGACTGGAATTGACTCCAGACAGGGAGGGCTACACACCCTGCCACACACCCCCCTCCGGGGCTTTGGTGGACCTTGATGGTGATTGACTTCTGCTGGGGTGGGTCACACAGCCACACGCCCGCCTCCAGGAGCCTTGCTGGCCCACGGTCGCCATCGACTCCTGCCGGGAGGGCCGCACAGTCCCACCAGCTGTGCGCCCACCTCCGGGGCTTTGGCAGCCCATGAGGGCAACTGACTTCTGCTGGGGTGGGTCACGCAGCCCCGCGCCCACCTCCCAGGGCCTTGCCAGCTTGTGGTTGCCAGCAGCTCCTGCTGGGGAGGGTGAAGCTATTCCACCAGCTGCGCACCAGCCTCCAGGGCTTTGGTGGCCAGTGAGGACAATTGACTTCTGCTGAGGCAGGTCGCACTTGCCTCCCAGGGCCTTGGTGGCCTGAGATCAACACTGACTCCTGCAGGGATGGGCTGCATCACCCCTACTGCTGGCCCCCCCCTCCCGGGGCCTTGCTGGGTTGTGCCCAGAAGAAAACTAGAAGAAGCCACTGGCAGAACGGTTTTAGGGACGGTTTCCAAAAAGTGCAATTTCAACATGGGGCGGAATCAGAAGAAAAACTCTGGCAACCAGAATAACCAGAGTAGATTAACCCCCCCAAAGAAGGATGGGGCAGACACAATTGAAGACCCACTACATAAACAGATGTCTCAGATGTCAGAAATTGAGTTCAGAATCTGGATAGCAAATAATATCAACAGGTTGGAGGAAAAGAGGGAGCTAGAATTTCAAATTATTCAAAACCTGTCCCAGGAATTCAATGATTTCAAAGATAAAATGATCAAGGATTATGGTACACTGAAACAAGACGTTGCAGATTTGAAAAATACAGCTGAATCCCTCCTTCAGAGGATGGACCAGGCAGAAGCTAGGATATCTGACACTGAAGACAAAGACTTTGAACATGTCCAGACTTCCAAAGATTTTGACAAATGGAGAGGAAAACCAGATCTCTCACTAAGAAAGATAATTGGATAATTTGAAGAAAACTAATATTCGCCTCATAAGAATCCCTGAAGGTGACGAAGTTGCTTCACAAAACACAGAGGCTCTCCTTAATAAAATTATGAAGGAGAACTTTCCAGACATGCCAAGGCACCCTGAAATTCAGATAGCAGACAGCTTCAGAACCCCAGCACGACACAACCTGAACAAGACATCCCCCAGGCATATCATAATCAACTTCACGAAAGTTAACATGAAAGAGAAAATCCTGAAAGCAGCTAGACGCAAGAAAACATTAACTTACAAGGGGAAGAATATTAGAATGACTGCAGATCTCTCTGCCAAAAACTTTCAGGCTAGAAGACGGTGGTCATCGACCTTCAACCTCCTAAAACAAAACAAACTTTCAACCCAGAATCCTCTATCCAGCTAAACTGAGTTTCATTTATGATGGAGAAATTAAATACTTTAATGATTCTCATAGGTTGAAGAAATTTCTAAATTTCATTACTAAACCAGCCCTCCAGGATATCCTCAAACCTATCCTCCATAATGACCAGCGCAATCTTCCACCACAGAAATAAACCCACCCGGAAAATTTTGACCAAATTCCAATCTCTACAGTGACAAAAGGATCAAAGATGTCCAATGAACCTTCAAAAAACTCGATACCCAAAATTATGACAGGATTATCAATAGTCTAAATCAATGTGAATGGCTTAAACTGCCCTCTAAAGAGGCACAGGCTGGCTGACTGGATACAAAAACTCAAGCCAGATATATGTTGCATCCAAGGAATTCACCTTATTTTAAAAGACAAGGATAGACTCAGGCTGAAGGGTTGGTCATCTATATTCCAGGCTAATGGAAAGCACAAAAAAGCAGGTGTTGCAATTTTATTCTCAGATACAATAGGTTTTAAACCAACAAAAGTGAGCAAGGACAATGATGCTTACTTTATATTTGTTATGGGTAGTACTCAATACGACGAGATTTCAATTATCAATATATATGCACCCAATCAGAATGCACCTCAATTTTTAAGAGACACTCTAACAGACATGAGCAACCTGATTACTCCCAGCTCCATCATAGTCGGAGATTTGAATACCCCTTTGGCAGTGCTGGACAGATCATCCAACAAGAAGCTTAGCAAAGAAATTCTAGATTTAAACCTAACCATTCAGCATCTGGACTTAACGGACATCTATAGAACATTTCACCCTAATAAAACTGAGTAAACATTTTATTCATCAGCCCATAGAACATATTCCAAAATAGATCACATCCTAGGTCACAAGTCTAACCTCAGCAAATTTAAAGAAATAGAAATTATCCCTCGCATCTTCTCAGACCACCATGGAATAAAAGTTGAACTCAGAAACAACAGGAATTGCAGATGCAAACAAAATCGTGGAATCGAATTAACCTTATGCTCAATAACACTTAAGTCAAAGATGAGATCAAGAAGGAAATTACCAAATTCTTGGAACTAAACAACAATGAAGAGATGAGTTATCAGAACCTCTGGAATACCACAAAGGTGGTCCTAAGAGGGAAATTTATCACACTGCAAGCCTTCCTCAAGAAAATGGAAAGAGAAGAAGTTAACAACTTAATGGGACACCTCAAGCAACAGGAAAAGGAAGAACACTCCAACCCAAAACCCAGCAGAAGAAAAGAAATAACCAAAATTAGAGCAGAATTAAATGAAATTGAAAACAAAAGGATTATACATCAGATTAACAAATCAAAAAGTTGGGTTTTTGAAAAGGTCAATAAAATAGATAAACCTTAGGCCAACCTAACCAAGAAAAAAAGACTCAAATCTCTAATTTCGTCAATTGGAAATGGTAAAGACAAAATCACAACAGACCTCTCAGAAATTCAAGAAATCCTCCATGAATACTACAAAAAACTTTATTCTCAGAAATACGACAATCTGAAGGAACTCAACCAATACTTGGAAGCACGCCAACTTCCAAGACTTAGTCAGAACCAAGTAGAAATGTTCAACAGGCCCATATCAAGCTCTGAAATAGCATAAACTATACAAAATCTCCCTAAAAATAAAAGCCTGGGACAAGATGGCTTCACGCCAGAATTCTAACAAACTTTTAAACAAGAGCTAATAACTATCTTACTTAATCTTTTCCAAAATATAGAAAAAGACAGAATACTATGCAACACATTCTATGAAGCAAACATCACCTTGATCCCCATACCAGAAAAAGACCCAACAAGAAAAGAAAATTATAGACCAATATCTCTAATGAATATTGATGCAAAAATATTCAACAATATCATAACAAACAGAATCCAGCAACACATCAAACAAATTATACACCATGAACAAGTGGGTTTTATCCCAGGATCTCAAGGATGATTCAACATATGCAAACCTATAAACATAATTCACCACATAAACAAATTAAAAAACAAAGAACATATGATCCACTCAATTAATGCAGAAAAAACTTTTGACAATATCCAACATCCATTCATGATTAGAACACTTAAGAGAATTGGCATAGAAGGGACTTTTCTGAAATTGATAGAGGCCATCTACAGCAAACCCACAGCCAATATTGTATTGAATGGAATTAAATTGGGAAAACTGGGAAAAAGACATGACAAACATTTTTCTGAAGAAGATACACAAATGGCCAGCAAACAAATGAAGAAATGTTCAAGATCACTAATCATCAGGGTAATGCAAAATAAATACGTGATGAAATACCACGTTACCACTGTCTGAAAGGTCATTATTTAAGAAAAAAAAGAAAGACGTTGGTGTGTATGAAATGAAAAGGAATACTTATACACTATTGGTGGGAATGCAAATTAATACAACCTCTGTAGAGATCAGTATCAAAATTTCTCAAAGAATTGAAGAAGACATAGCATTTGTTCCAGCAATCCCATTACTGGGTATCTGCCCAAAAGGAAAGTCATTACATTGAAAAGACACCTGCCCTTTTATATTTTTCACAGCATAATGCACAATTACAAAGACATTAGGAATCAACCTAAGTGCCCACCACCTGATGAGTGGATAATGAAAATGTGGTATACACCTACACACCCACTCACCATGGAATACTACTTAGTTATATAAAATAATGAAAACTCTGGAACTGGAGGCCATTATCCTAAGTGAAATATCTCAGAAACAGAAAAACACTGCACATTCTCAAGTTAGAACTGGGAGCTAAGCAATGGTCATACACAGTGGTATAATGGACACTGGGAACTCAGAGGGAGGGAGGATGGGAGGCATGTGAGAGATGAAGAATTACCTATTGGATACAATGTACACTATTGAGCTGATGGCTACATGAAATGCCCTGACTTCACCACCATGCAATCCATCCACCTAACAACAAAAAATTTGTACCCTCTATATTTATTGAAATAAAGCTTTTTGTTCAAATGTGACAAAGGGAACACTAAGTTGGAATTTGACATCAAGGGCTCAGGTGCAAGATTGGTCTCTGACACTTCCAACTGGTGGCTTCTCACAAACACTGAAGCCCTGGAGAACCAGATCCTTTCACGACACAGCAGGGGTCTGGGCCTATGGTCCTCACGCTCCCTCCAGATCCACCACACTAAAATCCAAGCCAGTGTTTTTCTAATGCCTTCTCTTAGCTTGCATCAGTCCGTTTTAAAGTTTTCACTAACCGTAGATGAGAAACATAGGGTAAAGAAGTACAATTGGACTTCTTTTGTTCTTAACATCAATTTATCCTTTTTTATAGCTTTGTTAAGATATCCTTTCTTTTGGAAATAGTGAGATCAATAGATAATTGGTCCTTTTTAGTTTTTTGCTTCATTGTTAAAGTTTTGTGGGCAAAATAAAAGTTGGCCACAATTACCCATGCTACTCTTACAATATTATACTATTATTTGAAAATTCATAGAAGTGTTTTTCAACCTTTTTTATCTCGTGGCACATTTAACATATAAACTTCCATGACACACTTAAATTATGTTGATCAAACAAAAGAGTAAAAAAATATATATACTTACTGTGCTGTGAAATTCTTTTGAAAATAATTTAGTTAACGATCTTTAAAATTTTTCATGGCACACCTAAGGTCCACTTGTGAAACACCAATTAAAAAAATCACTGTTCAGTAGAATAGTAAAACTCATTGTAAGCCACTGATCTTAGCCTTTCACTATAATAATTCCCATGTACTTGATACTTTAATGCTTTCCTTCTTAAGAAGGAGCATAACATAGTATAAAAAAGGTTAATGGACCAGAACTCATGATTCATGGACATGTCAAGTGATAATTTGAATATTATTAAGGTAATGTTTCAATAAGTGAACGTGTTGTACAGTGTTTTACATTTTATTCCTCAGCTGACAGGTACCTTCCTACCTTAGCACTATGCAGGCAAATCATTCTAGACACTTGCTGCCCAATAAGGAAACTCATGGCCACTTGTGTCTATTTAAATTGTTTTCAACATAATTGAATTATATACATAAAGTGTATCTATTCAAATTGGACAGTTTTAGGAATCTTGAAAAATATAATTAATATGTACACTCCTAGCACTACCATCACAGTCATGTTAAAGAATATTTCTATGACGCCCCCCAAGCTTCCCGGCACTCCATGATTTTGGCTACTTACATTCACTTAAATTGATACAAATCAAAGCTAAGGGATACCAGAAGTCCAGCCCCTGAGTTGCACTATCCACTTTTCATGTGCTCCACAGCAACAGTGATCTGTGCCACTGGAAATGTTCCCATCATCATAGAAAGTTCTACCAGACAGCTCTACTGCAAGTCTTCTCTGTTCTCTTAAAAAAGAGTTTAAATTTTAAAATGTATTCAGAACTGGAGGGACTGCCGACTTGGGTCTTACTTTTGCCAGAAGCTCTGTTACTTTTTCACTCTTTCTGTCTTCCTTTCTGTCTAATAAAATCCTATCTTACCCCTGGGGGGGAAATGTATTCAGAATGCAGAGAACAATGGAGATGGACTGTTTTTGCTCACCTTTCGATACGGGATTCCACACTGGATTCACCTCCTGGACACTGCTGGTCTCCCGGCCATTGTAATATCACTTCTCTGCCAACTGTGGACTTCCTCCTGCCCACTCTTTTTCTCATCCTCAGAAGTAAGGCTCCCTTCATCACCCTTTTCTTTCTTCTTTTTTTTTTATTGATCATAACTGCATACATTACTGCATTTATGGGGTACCACGTGCTGATTTTATATACAATTTGGAATGTTTACATCAAATTGGTTAACATTCCCTTCACCTCACTTATTTAATCATTACGTTAAGACATTTATACTCTACTCTTTAATATATTTGACATGTACCCCTCTCACCCTTCTCAGGGTGTGCCGCCTCTATCTCCATTTCCGGGTATTCTTCATGCCTGCATTCCACACGACTCCCCAGAACAGCATGGCCCTGTTGACTCTCATGGCCTTCTGCTGACTCTCTCCACACTCCTCCTGCTTTGAAACTGCCTGACCCTCAACTGGGATTTTCCCACTTACACATTCCACAGCCTTTTAAGTGTACTATTAAATAAATCTTCACGTCCTTTTCCTGCTGTGTCTCCTCCTTTGAAAAGGTTTTCCTTCAACCTTTTACAGATGAACCATTAAAGACAGAACCTTACTGATTCAGGTTCTATATTCCAGCTGCTGCAAACTGACTAGTCCTTTGGCACAGCATTGTCACTAAGAATTTCATGGAAAAAGTGGAAGATTTTTTTTTTAAGGGGCAGTGGTTACGTGCTCCATTGAAAAATAAAAATATTGGGCAGTGCCTGTGGCTCAAAGGGGTCGGGGGCCGGCTCCATATGCTGGAGGTGGCAGGTTCAAACCCAGCTCCAGCCTAAATAAATAAATAAAATTAAAAATATCTGGAGCTTCCTCTTGCCAAATGTTAGCATAATATAAGTTTATCCTTTTTCATGATTACTCTAGCATTTTCTTCATCTCTAACCAGATACTGAGTAAACCTAATCTTTGCATTTACCTAAGCAAGGTACATAGGTAGTGATAGGGATCAATTTTACCTTCAGAATTCTTTGCCTTCTTTACTTCCAATCCAACCTAACATTATATTTTCTCTTTACCAATGGAGTCTCAGCATAAGACTGAACACTAAAGACAATATAAAGTGATGAAAAAAGAAAGTATTTTCTTGAATTGAATTTGACAGGGAAGCAACTTTGGTCAAATAACCACGTAGTTATTAGATTAGGTAGTTTTTTCACATTACAAAATCGAAAGTAGTAAGTTTTCTGATGGTTATTGACATATTTATTAACCACTAATTTCATTAGTTTATAGAAAACTTAGCTCCAAAAAGAATTAAGGAACTATTCAATAGAATAGTGAGGAAGATATTTAAAGACTATTAAGAAACCAAAAGGATTTCAGAGAAATGTGAGAGCTGTAGGATGAGATTATTATTGTCACACATCAAGTTTGGCTCTGGACATCTTCAAAGTCAGGATTGATATATAAGATGAAGAGATAAGAGCTGGGGAGATACAAATATAAGAACGATATTTTTCTTGTTTTCTGGGAGCTTACAACCAATGAGGGAAATAATTCTTCAAAATAGTAAAAATTATATCATAAAATCAAGGGCAGAGTTAAGAGCTTATTTCTGGAAAAGGACAAGTATACATCTTACTATAAACTTAGGAGAAAGCCTATAGATAAAGCTATTGACATATTTTAAGGAGGAGATTGGAGATGATGCTTTGAAGATAGGCTTATCTTCTTACTAACTAGTAAAGGAAATTACCTGCTACTGTTGGAAGTTGGATTATTATTTCAGGGTTAATGGAAAAGATTTTCAATAGCCATAGGAATGAACACAATAGGAAAGACATTTTTTTATTATGCCCATCACTAAAAGTATTTATTCAATAAATAAAAAATAAAGATAGCTGATTTTTTATCCCAAATATTGCAAGAGCACTCTCTAATGATCTTCTTTTAGATCAGAGAATATTCGGTAAGCCAAGCAATTTCTATTAGTAATTCAATGTAGACAGTTTGTGTATTAAATATGCATTATAGGAAATGATTTTTCTCCCTTTAGAGTCTAGACTTAAGGCACTGTAGACTGAGTCTTTTAAATATATGGAAACTAGCCATGTTTATTTTATGAGTTAGAAAGTCTCATAACTCTCAAGGCTCATATCCAATTTGTATCTTTAAAATGGCTTTTTATAAACCAGAATAAACATATCATTTCTTTTTTGCAAACCATAGGCTATTTATCCAGAGCAAACAAAGATATTTGAACACATTAATTTAGTGTGGTTTAAAATACATGCTGGTCTATGCACATTGGGCACATATCTGTCAATAAAAAGAAAAAAATGAAAAAAAGATATAATTTATTTGAACCCCTCAGTTCACTTTTTTTAATACCTGCTTTTCCTGAGTATTCTTGGTCATATTCAGACTCAAAATCTTTATGAATTTTATTTTCCCCCAATGTAACAAAAGCAGAATGTCTGGAGATTACCTGGAACTAAGAAAGAGGTCCTGCTGTCACAGGACAAGGCTCAGAATTTTGCAAGCTTTGAATTGCATATAGAGAATGGAATATAGACACATTCCACCCTGACCATTTATTTTTTATTTGTTTATTTATTTATTTATGAGAGTCTCTCTATCTCACCCTCGGTAGAGTGCTATGGCATCACAGCTCATAGCAACCTCTAACTCTTAGGCTTAAGTGATTCTCTTGCCTCCATCTCTCTTATAGCTGGGACTATACATGCCTGCCACAATGCCTGGCTATTTTTTTGTTGTAGTTATCATTGTTGTTTAGCAGGCCCGGTCAGGATTCGAAGCCTCCAGCCCTGGTGTATGTGTCTGGTGCCCTAGCCACTGAGCTACGGGCACCAAGCCACCCAGACCGTTCATATTAGATTATAACTGTTTGGATAGTTTTCTTAGTTTATAAAATATTCAATTAAACAAAACAATTGAATTAGCTCTAATGTCTATAAATTAAAATATGGTTAAATCTTAGACAAAACCTATCCATACAAGCCACTAAAAATGGGAAGTTTATATGTCCTGAAATAGAAGGTGATCACAAAATATTAAGTCATAAAAACCAAGTTGCATAAAATGACACAGTAAAATCTTGGTTTTAGAAACACATGAATATGCGTTTACATAGAGAAGAAAAATACAGGCAGTCCCTGGGTTATAAACAAGATAGGTTCTGTAGGACTGTTCTTAAGTTGAATTGGTATAGAAGCTGGAACAGATACATTTACCTGTTACCTGTAGAAGCCTCCATTTGTAAGTGGGAATCATATATCTGTTGGATGTTCATAATTTGGAGACTTACTGTAATAGCCTTCGGTGGTAAAGGAAAGATGTTAGTAACTTGCATGTCTGTATCTTGAGGACTACCTGTATTTTGGAGGGAACACAATAAACTTTAAAGTAGTTACTTCCTGGTAATGGAATTGAAGGGTTGAGGACTTTCCCTTTTTATTATATAGATGTCAACATTATTTGGCTGTTTGTAAATAATTAGATTTTTGGTTAAACAAAAATATCAATGGTAACAGAAATAAAATTTATTGAGGACAAGAATAACATTCTACTTTTACATATTAGTGATTTCCCTATAAAATAGTGACTTTATTTTTCTGTATTTATTAACTAAATTATGATTCTCTTCTCTGACTGTCCTTTAGATGACAATGTATAATTCCTTCCAGTTCTGCTTCTGTTTTTGTAGCAGAATCAAAGCTTCTTCTTAGGAACATTTAAGAGTAGAAAATCTGATTGGAAAGTACGTGTCAAGGTCTTGCAACCCAAAGGTTTTGGTGCTGAGAAACAGCAGCAGAGGCATCTGGTAGTTTGGTAGCAATGTGCAACCTCAGCCCTGCCCTGGACCTACTGGATCAGGCTCCTGGGGGTCACACGCAGCATTAGATTGAGAAGCATTTTTCCAGAGGACTCATCTTCAGTCTATTATTCCATTTAAGAAATCACAATGTTACTCAGATCCTAAGTTTATAGGAAGCTGGGAAAGGTGAGTACACAGAAATCTAGCAGACGACAGGAGAGATAAAGCCTTTGATTCATCTCCACGTGGCTTTCTAGGGTTCATCCTACAGCTAGTCCCTATGTCTGAAATCCCTTCAAAGCAGGTAAGAACTTGGAAGATCACAAATCTTCAAAGTGTTTATACCTCTACTCATGGTCAGACAGAAAACATGATCCTCTACGGTTTTTGACACTTGAATTGAAAGTGGCTATTAAAACATATGCCACCCATGAAATGTGTTATTTATATAAACATTCATTTATTCACGTTTGAGTGAAAGGTCAGAAAGTGAATGTCAGGATGAGATGAAATGTGGTCGGAGTGAAATAAGCAGCGCTGGGCTCTGACATTTAAAAAACCGCACTTACTAGAAGTGCTATTTTATTTATTGGAGTAAATTTTAGAATGAGGACACTTTACCAGTAGTGATTGGTGCTGTCATTTTGTTCAATTCTTTTTCTATTGATTTATGCTCCACTGTATTTTTTAAAAAATAAAGTAGCCACTTGGGAGGCTGAGGCAAGAGGATCACTCAAGCCTAAGAGCTTGAGGTTGCTCTACCCAGGGGGACAGAGTGAGATTCTGTCTAAATAAAGAAAGAGCCTCAGTAAAAGCTTTTAGAATTAATGAAGGAATAAATAAATGGAAGCCTCTTTAGAGTACGAAAAATTCCATTTCCTATACATTAGATATCAGGTATTCTGAAAATCCTTCTCAAGCAAATTGAAATGCTTGGTAAAGTATAACATGTAAATCTTTAAATTCGAAAAGCTGTACTAGTAAAACTTAAATGAGATTTCTCAGCTCTTAAAGCAAAGAGGTCATTAAATATCAGCGGTGGCAATCACCCTCCCTCCTCCCCTTTCTCCGTTAAGGTGCACGGTGTGAAGATGTTCAGCACGCTCCCTCGGGTGAAGGGCTCAACTACAACTTGAACTTTACCTTAGAAACAAAAGCAAAGTAACCTAAACATGTATATGGTTGTATTAATCTGAAAATTTAATACAGCTTTTTATGTTTCACAATGGCACAAAAAATAATTTTATAACTTAGAAAATAAAAAACAAAGTTGGCTAGGGCATGATCACGTCTGTAATCCTAGCACTTTGGGAGGCCATACTGGGAGGATTGCTTTAGGCCACAATTTCAAAACCCACCTGAATGACATAGTGAGACCCCGAATCTATGAAAAGTAGAAACATTAGCATTCACCTGTAGTTCTGGATACTTCAGAGGCCAAAGTAGCCGGATCAGTTGAGTCCAGGAGTTTGAGGTTGTAGTGAGCTATGATTCTGCCACTGTACTCTAGCCTGGGTGACAGACTGAGACGCTGCCCCTGTCCCTAAAAAGAAAAAAAAAAAAAAATTAGGTATCAAGCACAAGAATTGACAGTCAGTAACCCTGTCATGGAGAAATTGTTAGTCTAAATAACTTAGTGCCTTGGGTTATGATGCTTCTAGGGTGACAGGTGATAAAATGGAAACTTGAAAGGATCAATTTTAAACCTCATCAATTCTAAAAGCTTTTCTTGAGTATCTATGTGGACAAATAGCGATACTTTATATTTTAAAAAACAA
The DNA here is from genome assembly GCA_963574575.1 of Galagoides demidoff. Lineage (NCBI taxonomy): Eukaryota > Metazoa > Chordata > Mammalia > Primates > Galagidae > Galagoides > Galagoides demidoff. Next base: position 36,735 of record CAUYQV010055564.1, read on the forward strand.
TTTTTAGAAAATCCCATTTTATTGCAATAATATAGATGTAATATAATTTGCCTTATAAATTAAAAAATATAAGAGCTAAAAGCCCTGCTAGCAGAGAAGACAAGAACCAGGTGAGAACCCAAGACCAGTTCACAGGGCCAAACAGCCAGAATGAATGGATGCCAAGCAATCTCCATCCTTGCTTCACCTCCCTCACCCCTCAAGTTCCCAGTCTGAATGCTTAAGGATCTAGGGGGGCACAATTTGATACTAGATATACATAATTTGGAAAAATAGGAGAGGTTGGCAGAGTTCCTCAAAGAAAAATCAAGGTGCCATGATTAAAGGAAGAAAAAGTATATGCTAAGCTGGCCCGTCCCCAACCAAAGTTACTAGGAATAATTTGTCTTTGTCTAACTGGACCTTCATCTAAGTATGAGAACCATTATTATATGATATTTGACTCAAGGGACTACATTTCTTGATCAGTTATTACATTCTTTCTTCCTTCTTAAGCACTTAAAACAGTGATCACAAATTGTGATCGGACAACTCAAGGAAAGAAGACAGGTCGTATTGGAATATGATAATAAATGGGAACTGACTCTCTGTCAGGAACAAAAAAGGAGTCAGTGAAGGCAGAGGAATGCTGGAGAGCCCCAACCAGCCCAAGGAAACAGCCTCACTGAGTCCCACCACCTGACTATCGCCAGACCCACATGCAGGCCGATTGGAGTCAGATGTTTTCCAAGAAAACCCAATAGTCAGGAATTTATGCAAGATTTTTAGATACTGACAACTGATTCAATCTCCCAAATCTTGTATGAATAAACACCAGGCATATTAATCTGCTTATGGGCCACCAGGGGATTGTGGCTTCGGTTTTGTATGTCTGAGCAAGTTAATGAGGAGTTGTAAGAGCCTGCATTTCCAAATCCCTACTCCCATGTTTTTAACGCTAATATTTTACTTTTACATATTATATGTATATATGCTATATATGTATATGTCAGATATAGTACATGTGATATGGTATACATTGTACTTTTGTATATATTATAAACCTTATGTTCTACTATGTTTGTTTTAGACAGCTTACAAGGACAAGGTCATATCTTTTATCTTTAATTTCACTACCTCTGATAGCCCTCGCTATAAAAAATAAAGTAGTTTTCTGTTCACAACAAAATTTAGCAAAAAGAAGAGTTACTGCATACCACCCTCCAACATACTCACAACACACATAGCCTCCCCACTATCAAGGTTCCCCACCAGGGTGGTGCAATCCTTAAACCTACCTTGGTAAGTCATTATATTCAAAGTCCATGGTTTACATCAGGGTTAATCCTTGGTGCTGTGCATGGGTTTGAACAAATGTGTAATGACATGCAGCCACCATTTTAGTTTCATACAGAGTATTTTCACTTCCCTAAAATCCTCTGGGTTCCACCTGTTTATTCCTCCCTTCCTGCCAACCCCTGCAACTACATCATTTTATCATTTTCACCTTTTCCAAAATTTCATACAGTTGGAATCATACAGTATGTAGACTTGTCAAATTGGCTTATTTCACTTGGTGATACACATGGAAGGCTCCTCCAGGTCTTCCCATGGCTTGAAGACTTGTTTCTCCTTAGCACTGAATACTGTTCCATTATTCAGCTATACCATAGGTTTTTTAATTCACTTGCCTACTGAAGGACACCTTGGCTTCTTCTAAGTTTTAGCAATTATGAATAAAGCTCCTATGTGCTGGCTTTTATGTATACATAATGTTCCAATTCCTTGGGGTAAATGTCAGTGAGCATGATCGCTGGATCATATGGTAAAAAGTTATTTTGTTTTGAAGATGCTGTCAAACTATCTTGCGAAGTGGCCGTACCGTTTTGCATTCTCAGCAGCAACAAAGGAGACCTCCTGTTGCTCCACTGGCATTTGGTGTTGTCAAATGTCCACTTGGGATGTGGACATCCAATATCTCACTGTTGGTTTAACAACGTGATGTAAAGCATTTTTTCATATGCTATTTTCCATCTGATTATCTCCTTTGGTGAGCTGCCCAGATCTTTTGCCCATTATTATTGAGTTGTAAGAGTTCTTTTTGTATAACCTGGGTAATAGCGCTTTATCAGATGTATCTTTTGAATATATTTCTCCCAGTCCATACCTTTTCTTCTCATTGTTTTAAACCTCATTTCTCTTTGATGAGCTGTGTTTAGAGCTGTTGGCCAAAATAGCAAGCTATGTGATCATGTGGTCCAAAGTTAGCGCTCTTATATATTATTAGACACTAAATAAACAGTGTGGTCTTTCCCTCATTGACAAAAGTTTACCGTAATTATTCTTGTTAAATTTATTATTACATGGCCCATTATAATTTTTAAAAATAAGACTGGCTTATCATCTTAGATATGTGTTAAGCAATAATTAAAATTATTCTTAAAAGTCTCCATATCATAAAGTGAGCAGTTATATCTGGCTCGAATGCTAATTCATAATTTCCAATTGCATGAAAAACCAAAAAATTCCTACAGAAAAAAAAATTCACAAGCAAAATCAAAGGGGAATAAAAAGAATATAGAGCTCTACAGAACCAATTCTTCTACTTGATTCAAAACAAAAAAAAAATGTGAATAACATTTAAAGACTATCTAAAGAGAATTAGAACTCTAGTCACACTACTAACCTGAAAAATTCAATGGCCATTTGAAAATTCTGTATAGCAATGTTTATTCCACTCTAGGGAACCACCAGGAAAAGTTAACCTTCATTACTTTTGTGCTACTATAAACAGATGTGTGAAGACCCCTCTACCAACCGCTATTACAGAGGGAGACTTGATGAAAACGTCTGTGCTACTTTATCCTTACTGTTTTTAATCTTATATCCTTCACTGCGGCTTTGCTTTTCCTATAACAGGCACAAAAATCTTCCCAGTACTCCAGGTAGATTATTTTAAGTCTAAAAATCTCCAAATTTTCCTTTTAAGAAAACCGGTAGCTGGGGCCCTGGCCTGAGACACATTTTTAGCAAGAGAAAAAGTGGCACACTGTGGGCATGAGGAAAAGGGGTACTGATGTGAAAATCCCAAGGACAGAAAGCAAACCAAAGGCAAAGCATGAAGTTTCAGGTCCAAAGAAGGTGGGGAAAGGGCACTAGGTACAAAGTGAATAAAAATAAACGGGCTCCAGTAAAGGAATAGGAGAAATTCTTTTAGGAGTGCGAGACAAAAGAAAAGTAACATTACAGGGGATTTGTTGCTGGGCTTTGAGCAAGAAGGAAGTTACTTTTTTTTTATTTCCGATTAATCGGAAGGTACAGATGTTTAGGTCACATTGTTTTCACATCAAGTTGTAGCATGTGCTAAACACCCAAAGAGTAAGTTACTAATGAAAAATCTCAAAAAAGAAAAAAAAAGGCTCGGCACCTGTGGCTCAATCGGCTAAGGCGCCAGCCACGTACACCTAGGGTGGCAGGTTCGAATCCCCAGCCCGGGCCC